>CAUYRT010016652.1:0-26940 GCA_963574885.1 Lepilemur ruficaudatus
TTTTTTTTTTTTTTTTTTTGAGACAGAGTCTCACTTTGTTGCCTGGGCTAGAGTGCCGTGGCGTTAGCTTAGCTCACAGCAACCTCAAACTCCTGAGCTCAAGCGATCCTTCTGCCTCAGCCTCCCAAGTAGCTGGGACTACAGGCATGCGCCACCATGCCTGGCTAATTTTTTACATATATATATTTGGTTGGCCAATTAATTTCTTTCTATTATTAGTAGAGACGGGGTCTTGCTCTTGCTCAGGCTGGTTTCGAACTCCTGACCTTGGGCAATCCACCCGCCTCGGCCTCCCAGAGTGCTAGGATTACAGGCGTGAGCCACCGCGCCTGGCCTGTATTTTTTAATTTCAAAATATTATGGGATACAAATGTTTTTGGTTACATGTATCAATTTTGTTACCCTTGAATCAGGATTATAAGTGTGCCCATCACCCAGATAGTGTTCATGGCACCTGTTAGGTAGGTTTTTGTCCCTCCCCTCCTCCCCTTCTCCCCCTTGCTCGATTTCCACTGAATTTTACTTTCCTCTATGCACATGTGTGCTCATCAGTTAGTTCCAATGTAATAGCAAGTACATGTGGTGTTTGTTTTTCCATTCTTTAGATACTTTACTTAGGATACTGGTCTCCAGTTCCATCCAAATTGTTGCAAAAGGCCTTAATTCATCCCTGTTCATGGGTGAGTAGTATTCCACAGTATGCGCATAACTGAATTTTATTAATCCACTCATGCATGAATTGATGGGCACTTGGGTTGATTCCACATCTTGGCAAAAATATGTATCTTTTAAAATTAAAAGTTTTTATTGTGGTAAAATATATTTGATATAAAAGTGACTATTTTAGCCATTTAACATGTACTGTTCAGTAGCATTAAGTACCTTCACATTGTTGTGCAACCATGACCACTGACTATCTCAAGAACTTTTTTCGTCTTCCCAAACTGAAACTCTGTCCCCATTAAACAACAGCTCCCCATTTCCTCCTCCCCCACCAGCCCCTGGCAACCACCATTCTACTTTCTGTCTCTGTGAGTTTAACTACTCCAGGTACCTCAAATAAGTGGATTCATACAGTATTTGCCCTTTAGTGACTGGCTTATTTCACTCAGCATAATGTCCTCAAGGTTTCTCCATGTTATAGCATGAGTCAGAATTTCCTTCCTTGGTGAGGCTGAATTTTTTTCCATTGTATGGATAGAACACATTTTCTTTATCCTTTTACTCATGGATGGACACTTGCATTGTACGAGGTAAATAGCTGCTTTCTTCATTAAAATCACCATGTACTCTTTAGAATAAGTTAGGCATAAACACAATGTAAATATTAAAAAAAAATCAGCCTTGTGGCTCAGTTAGGAGAAATGTCAGCAGGGTGGGTGTGTTCATGAGGCAGGTGTGTACCCCAGTCTAGAAACGCGGGTATTCGGGAACTGTCGCTATTTTTTTTGTCTCCAACACCACTTAGGGAACATAACACCAGTCAGTCTGTTTAAAGATGCACCGTGGAAAGCATTATCTCGAAAGACTGCCTCCAAAAGCACACTGGAAGCCGAGTTGAGATGGTTATCTGTTCACCCCAGGCGGCGGATGTGGTGTGGTCCCACCGCGCCCCGCCCCGTGGGGAGAAGCCACATCCTCTCCTAGGGAGCTCCCACGTCAGGAGCTCTGGGCGAGCCCGTGGAGAAGGAAGGCTGGGACGCGGCTTGGGCCTCCTGGCCCTCAGGTCCACGTCTCTGCCCTTCCGTCCTTGCTGGGCGCCACATGGCCAGGGCATGTCGCCCGCAGGCCCCGTCGCAGCTCCTGGGCTGGGCTGGAGGGACGCGGGGAGCCGGCAGCCAGGCGTTCCTTCCCCGCTGCCGAGGGCTGTGTCTGGGGCAGCTGCGGTCCTTGCCACGGTACCAGCTTATGTTGGCGACCCCAGCTCCTGCGCCAGGGGCAGGGGCTCCTTCCTCACCCCCCTAGGTTGGCCTCTCAGCTCCTCCCTCTAACGTGAACCCAGTTCCCTGCATTAAATTACCTCTGTTGAAATTACTTGAAGTAGATTCTGTTTCCCTCTTTTGACATTTTAACTGTTTCCAGAGGTTGACGGATTTTTATGTTAATGAAAGTCTCATTCATAAAGTTTTGAGCAAATTAACTAAAAATATAATTCTATCCTCTGAGTTGACCTATTTTATCTTTTCATTTTGGAGTGAGTTCAAGACCAGGAGAGAAATGCTTTGAGAAGAGGAACTCCTTACTTGGCCAAAATCAGTGATAGAACTCTGCAGAGGCAGTTGGCTAAATGTGTTCTAAGTTAGGGAAGAAGGGGCTTTGTCCAAAACGGGACAGCCCTGACTGGAAGGGATAGTGGCAAAGAGGACATGGAAATTGGAGTATAACTATACTATCGATTCATTTAATTAATCACTTTGAGGGTATATTCATTAGAAAGAACCTATTGGAGGAGAAAGTGTATTAAATTTAACACACTTTATTAAATTTATTAAAGTCAGTGGTAATAAAATGGGTTAAAATCAGTGCGCTCAGGGGACTGCATATCCGCCAGCAGGAGAGCCCAGAGCTGGCCCGGGAAGTTGACAGTGAAAGACTCTAGCACCCAGGCCAGTCCCCAGGGCTTCCTTCCATGTACCCAGGGCCCATGTACGTGGGGCAAGGTGGACTCATAACATCTATTGATGCATAGCACTGTCACTCATGTGAGCCAGAGATACGACCCATGTCGAGCACCCAAGACTTCCTGAGGACACAGGCTTGGTGCATTTTCTGCCGCCCCTCCCTCTGTGGTTTCGCAATGAGGCCAGCAACGAGCAAATGAGGTGGATGTGGACAAGGGGTGGAGCAGCAGATGGCATAGCACACGCTAGCTCCAGAGAACATCTGCAGAGAAACTTCACTGACAAAGGATGAGCCGTCACAGGGAGGTCCTGGGCTGTAAGTGGGACCGATTTCACCAAAGGAGTGAGTTCCACTCACAGGATAGACTGTACAAGTGAGCAGCAGAACAGGGAGGTGGGGCCATGCACACCTTTATAGCTGGAGGAAGCTGGGTATGTTTAGTTGGGAAAAACTGCTCAGGTGGGTCTGATGAATCCCTGACCCCACTTCCAACCTCTCTATTTGAGAACTACCCTCAAAGAAATGAGAATCCTTGTTGTTCGTTCCTTGATCAGCACTTGCCACAGGAATATTATTCAAGCCTTCCTCTATCCACCAATAATATACTTTGAGTTTCGTTCATTCGTTTATTCATTCATTCAACAAACCCTATAGACTGCCTCTTAAGTGAGAGGTGCTATGCTATTGCACACAACTGTAGGCATTCAGTTCTCACAGAGGCTTCTCATTACCTTAAAAAACCATTCCTTCTGCCATAGTAAGGAAAGATTTACAGATGAAAGAAATCCATGTTTAGTGATTCATTCCTGACCCCCAATTGACCTTTAATCACCCCTGTTTTACCTTTAGCCAGTCTTTAGCTTTGTGTAGTAGAATTAAAAGTTTGGGTCTAACACAGTTTGGTAACTTTTGTCTCCTGTAGATGAAATTGTTACAAATAAACAAACAGAAACCACCGGCAGCTTTAAAGTCCCAGAAGGGGTTAACTTTTCAGACTGCAGACACTGGGCACAATGGAAGACCTGTGGACCCAAGTGGGAACGGTGTCTTGGAAGCACAGCCGCACAGCTGTTGCTGTGATAACTGATGTTTATTTTGTGTGATCATGTCAAAGTTGCTCCTGGCACCTAACTGGTAACCCAAGCCCTGGCACTGGCCTGGCCAAGTGCTGAGGGAGAACTTCTCTAACTACGGTGAGAGGGATGGGTTGATCTTGAGCCCTTTAGCACTATGAAGAGAATTTAGGAGTTGGGTGGAAACTGGTTGTGCAAACAAAGAGCAGGGTGAGTGTTAACAAGTAAAACACATAGAATTTCTGAACTTGGAAGCTAGATATCCTCCTAATTGTCAAATGCTGAAACTCATCCAGTGGGATATTTTCAGTATCTTGAGATAAAGGAAGACTTGGAAAATTAAAACCAGGCAGGAAAACATTGAATTGGACCACATAAAAAGTAAAGGGCATAAAATACCATATACAAGGGTTAAAAGGCAAACACGAACTGGAGAAAATATTTATAATACATATGACAAAGTATTAATATCACTAATATAGAGTTTTTATAGATTAAGATAACAAAGGTAAACAATCCAATAGAAAATTAGGTCAAGTACATAAAGCTGGTAATCTACCAAAAAAAGATGTCAATGACCTTGTTAAAATGTGCCCTCACTAGTTGTAAAAGAATTGCAAAGAAAAACAACAACAATATCGAGACATCACTTTTTCCTATCAGGTTGGTAAAATTAGAAGTGAGTGGTACCCAATGCTGGTGACGCTGGAGGCAAAGAGCAACTCCTACATCCTGTTGGTGAGAGTATGAATTAGGTTAGACTGCTGGAAGGCAAGTGTGATGGCTAATTTTATGTATCAACTTGTCTGAGCCATAAAGTGCCTAGATATTTGGTCCAACATTATTCTGGGTGTTTCTCTGGGAGTCTTTTTGGATGAGATTAGCATTTGAATTGGTAGACAGAGCAAAGGAGGGCGCCCTCTCTAATGTGGGTGGGCCTTACCCAATCAGCTGAAGGTCTGAATAGAACAAAAGGCTGCCCTACCTCAAGTAAGAGACAATTCTCCAGCCTGATAGTCTTCAAACTGGAGCATTGGCTCTTCTTGGTTCTATAGCAGCCTGCTGGTCTTTGAACTTGAACTGGATATCAGCGCTGCAGATTTTGGACTCAAGATTGTCAACAGTCTTCGTAATTACATGAACAAATTCCTTATAATAAAAATCTCTCTATATATATGTATATGAATGTATATATGTATTCTTTCTCTCTATATGTATGTATATATATCTAGAGAACCCTAACATAGCAGTTTAACAATGTCTGTTAAAATTTGAAATGAGCATGCCACTTGATGTGGAAATTCCATATGTAGAACTCTGTTCTAAGATGTTTGATATAATTATGAAAAGATTTAGATGCAAGGATTTTCATCACAGACTTACTTACAGTAGAATAAAATGGAAACAAATTAAATGCTTAACTATAGAATTTTGCTTAAATAAACCACTGTACAACAAAACAATTTGACACCATTCAATCATTATGATGAAATGGGGCTATGTTTACTGACTTAGTAAAATGTCGGAAACATATATTGAGTAAAAAAAGCATATTATAAAATGTCATGTATTGTAGGATTCTACTGATGTAAATGGCATGGTATTTGTTGTGTGTTTTACAGCTACTATGGAGAGAACTTCCCAGAAATATGGTCCATGGGATGTTAATATTAGACCCAGTGGGTCATTTGTGGGTGGTGGGAGATTGGGTAGTTTTTATTTTATGCTTTATACTTTTCTGGATTATGTTTTATAACTATTTATATAATACATATAATTTTTAATCAGAAAAACAAGAAAATTATGTTCAATTAAATAATCAATTTTCACAAAGGTTCAAGGGCTCAGCTAGAAACAGAACTCCACCTCCTGGATTCTCTGTGCAGTGTTTTCCTGCCCACCTTGCTGTGCACCAGCGAATCCAAACCTTAGGTCCTGACTATGACTCGTTTGTATGGTGGGAGGCAGGGGATGCTCCATTAGAAACTTCTGGGACTTCCCTGGTGAAAAATAGGAAGGTTTCCAGGCTCCTCCTCTGTTTGTAGAGAATTTCCACATCCTCCTCTGAACACCACCATATCGATGACAATAGTGACGAAAGTGTCTGCTGTCCAAGTGGACACATCATTCCCAGTTCAAAATTCTGTTTTAAAAGAAGCACCAGGTAATAATTGGAGGTATGGCGATCCTTCTTGCCATCAACCTCAAATAGTTACAATGGTTACAAGATTCCAGTTTCCCGATAAGAATCCATATTCAAGCTGCCAAATGCTCACATTTTTAAAAGTGGTTATGTATTTTGAACCTGTTTACATCTTCAGCCTCCAACCCCTTTGATATTATGCAGCTCTCCTAATTTTCTTACAGGCTGTACGAAGTAGTACTGTCTTGTATTTGTCCTAACAGGATCTATTTCATACTTCAGGTAGGGGATGCTCTTTGGGGTTTGATCTTGTGTCCTGATTCACTTGGAACGTACCACTCAACCATGTTCTTCTCAAGGCTTCTACCTCTCTCAACAAAAATTCTTGATTGTTGTATTCTGCGTTTGTGTGACCACTTCTCAGTTGCCTGACTTTGGTTCCATTGAGTCTTTTTTTAAATTGTGGCAACCAGAACTTCCCAAAGAGAAAAATGCGTGATTAGCTCTGCAGGGATGAAATTAAAAGAATTACACAGAAGGAGTGAATAGCTCACCAACTGGAATGGGTGCAGATGCAGAAGCCTCCTCTTGTTCCAGGTGCCAGGTGTTAACACTCGGGTGGCTGGAGCATGTGGCCATCCAGGAGATGCTGGGGGAAGGGGTAGGCATCTCAAGGCAACAGTGGGAACACCTGTGGAGCTTGTGAAGCTGCTGTTACCAGCAGTTCGGAAGGTATTTTGATATTTTAACAACAGCTGATAAGATGTGGTTTTGTGACTGGAGAAAGCTTCCTGTGTTCTTTTCATCTTTGTCCTGTCCTCGGGCTTGCATTTCAAAGGTGAGAATTGATTTCTAATTCAGATTTCTCAACGAGCACTCATGGAGACTGTAACCAAGTAGAATCAGCAACATGAATCATCAGTTCCAGACTTTGAACCCTTCCCCTAATCATAGTCACCAATCTAAACACACAACACAGGTGCTTCAAGCACCAACACCCAATAACGTATAAGCTGAGTGACATTAGGCAGGACTGGAAGAAGTCCGGCGGCAGGCAAGGAAGCCTCTTAAAGAAAACCGAATCCATAATCCACAACCCTGGAACTATGTGTCATTGGATCTCCAACAACCCCAAGGATCATGGGTTGCACAAAAGAAATTTTTATCTAAAACGTTTATCCTAATTGGCCAATCTTATACTCCGTGTTAGAGTTTCCTGTTTAGCTCACTTGCTTTGTAAATTGTGAATCTGCACTTCATTTTGATTCTCCCACCCTCAGATAACTATCATCAGGACCATTCATCCTCTGCCTATATTTTCATTTCTTCCTGTTTCCAGCGAGGGTATTTGTGTTCCATGGGGCATGAAACACAGGAGGCAGGAAAGCTGGCTAAAGCTGACGTGTTCAGGAAACAAGTGTTAATAAGGAGCCATTAATGTGAATGATTTGCCTGTGAATCAGTGAACAAATACCACGCCCCCAGCCCCTGCCCATTCTGGTCTTTCTTAATGATTGATTGCTTCAGAAGATAGAGACCTGGCTGGCTGTCCGCCATGGCCATACCAGGAAAGACAGCTGATTAGAGGACAAGAATCCTTTTGGGGTTACTAAGTAAAAACCATCTGGGAATAGCCCTGGGCCCCAAGTCACACAGTGAAATTTCTTTTTCTTAAGATTTGAATAACTGTGCTAAAAACTACATTTTAAAGTTGGCTTTGAGGCCCTTCTTGGAATGGGAATAAAAGGCTTGTTGGGTTCAGGGATATGTGGCAATGAATATAGTTCTGTGTATGCATGTCTGTATGTGTGTGTGTGTGTGTGTGTGTGTGTGTGTGTGTGTCTGTGCCTGCATGTCTACTTGCAGAGGACCAAGTGATAGGAATTAGGTGTAAACTTTCCTAAGCATGTTCTTGGCACACAAAAAGGGGAGCATTTCGATCAGAATCACTTTCCACACACCTGACGTGCCAGGTGATCATGGTAGGAAAGTATACTGCTGGAGTATGCCCAGAATCTTCCTACTGGGCTTAGCTGAGGACATTCTATCCTGTCCTGGTGCGGAGATTAACTGTGAAGGAATAACCAGTCAGACAGCTGAGTTATTGAGCAAGGGGAAAGGTTGGATTCAGGCTTTTCAGCACAGAGGCACACCCACCTGCACTTGGAGTAGATGTACAGAAAAGTTTCAATGAAATCACATGTTTAAGGGAGCAGAGAAACATTGAGAGACAGCCTCAGCCTCGATGGAATGCTTCAGGGATTTTCGCAAGGTCCGAGCCTTCGATGATGCATCTTTTCTTTTCTAATTATGCTCCATATTCTTCAGAGACACCATGAAAGGAGGAAAGGGGGTTGACTTCTTTCGACAAAGATCTGCATCTCTGTACGTGAAGATGGTTAATTTGATTTCTGAGGTACATGGGTCCTGCGTAACTTTAACATGCTTAGCTGAAATTTTGAAATCATTAGGCAGAGACGGCATTGAGCTCCTGAGCGTGCAAGGTCTAGGGGAGTTGTTCCCATCACACCAACACACAGCTAACGCGCACGTTCCGCTGCAAGCCCAGCCTCGCTGGAGGGAGAGTAATGGTGGGATTGACCAGTTTCAGTAGGATGGCTGGCACACCGCGTGTGAGCTTTTGCAACCGCATTCAGAGCTTGGAAACCAATGTAGGTAAACAATGAGGTAATCAGCTACAAAAGCCCAAGGATGGCATTCAGGTGTAGGAGAGGACTGTGGACAGAGAGCCTCAGGGGGAAGGCAGTGGGGTCAAGAGACAAGCGTGGGCTTCTGGGCACTCCAGGTTAGGCATGTCCCCATGGAAACTCTTTGTAGATGGTGCTTGTATGCAGACGAATGACCGCTCACAGGCCTCAGCATCAGAACTTAAATGAAAGCATTAAGTTGGACATAGATATAGAGATATATAATATATTTATCACTTGTATGAATATATATTTATACTCCCAGTGGTTCTAAACTTGTTTGAGAATGTCACATGTGCACACTTTTGAACCAGAGGGAACAGAACACAATTTTGTCAAATTTGGGAGCCTGTTTAATCATGTTGGGTGCCTTGTGTGGAGCCTGCACTTGAACTTTGGAAACAGGAAAAATTTGTTTACCCTTAGTAAAATACAATTTCCTCTTTGGGGGCCTGGCAAGAAGGAAGCCTTTTAAAAAGGGCTTATAGAAATCTCTTAAAAGTGTTCTTGGACATCAAGCAAACAATAAGGGTCTCTATTAAGTGCAAATGTAGTAGAAACACAGGGATTATATTTCACTTAAAGTACACATGAAGCTCAACAGTCACAGGAAAGTCAAAAAAAGTCCAGGAAGAGAGAGATTTGGTTTTGCTGAACTAAAATCATTGAAAAATAAATGGTGACATTCGACAAAATCAAGATGTCAACATTTTTGTTCACCTGCCTTTGTAATGAACTCTTCCCTGTGTGAGGCAAAAGGCCTTAGAGGCACAGAGAACTGTCCTTTACCTGGGAGAGGTGAAGGGTGGCCAGGAGAGGTTAGTGCTCATTTCAGGCTAGATTTCCACTTCAGGCTAGAAACTAGGGGCTTCAAGTCTAAAAGAGGGGAGAGGGGGGTGCAAAGGTAGGAATAAGGGCAGGAAGGATACAGGAGTGCTGAAGAGGAGGATGGCCAGAGGACAGAAAGGGGCTGGAAGAAGAGAAAAGGAAATGGAAGATGCACCAGCAGGAGCAAGTGGAACTGGAGCAATCTCTTCTTGGTTTAGAAGAGACCCAAAAAATAAAATTTTCATGAAAATGCTGCTAAACCCCTAACAATTGACTTGGCAAGGGAGTCAGGCAGCTCCTCATAGAAAAGGTCAAAAGGATAGCATAGAACAAACTTTCCTAAGCAAACCATGAGGAACTACCTCAAGCAGATGCGTTTTCTTCTCCATGTGTACTTTGTTCCTTACCTGCAGGCTGTCTTAGTTCCAGCTGCTATGACAAACTAGCATAGACTGAATGGCTTATAAACAGCAGAAACCTATTTCTCACAGTTCTGGGCGGTGGGAGGTCCAAGATAGAGGCACTGGCAGATTCAGTGTCTGGTGAGGGCCCGTTTCCTGGTTCATAGAGAGCACCTTCTGTTGTGTCCTCACATGGTAGAAGGGGCAAGGGAGCTCCCCGGGGCCTCCTTCATAAGGGCACTAATCCATTCATGGGGCTGCCCCCTCATGACCTAATCACCCCCCAAAGCTCCCATGTCCTAATAACATCACATTGGTATCAGGCACATAGCCTTTGCCAGACCCCTAGGGAGATAAACGAGTGGAAAGCAAGAGGGGAACTTCATTCCTTATCCCTCCCTATCCCTCCTGATAAGGATGACAACGGAGCTGCAGGATGTGACCAATGCAGGGGTCCCAGGAACTAGTTGTTTGAAAAAAATTTATTACAACGCTGTTTTGGCCCAGTTGCTCTACTCCCCAGGGAAAAACCCTCTATAAAACCCAAGGCTCTCCCCTTGCTGGCTGGGATACTCTTTTCGACCTCCACCCATGTATATCCAGATGTGCAAATAAACCCCATTTTGCTACACCTGAGGCTTTGCGTGTCTTCCTCTCGGCTCCGAACCTAACAATTGGGGTGAGGATTTCAACACATACATTTTGAGAGGATACAAACATTCAGACTATTGCCCAGGTTTAGTACTGTCTCAAAGGCAGTTATTTAACAGGCAATGATAACCTCTTATGACATATCCATTCTTTTTTTTGAGACAGAGACATACTCTGTTGTCTTGAATACAGTGCCATGCTGTGGCATCAGTCTAGCTCACTACAACCTCAAACTCCTGGGCTCAAGCCATCCTCCTGCCTCAGCCTCCCGAGTAGCTGGGACTATAGGCGCACAATACGAAGCCTGGCTATTTTTCTATTTTTAGTAGAGATGGGGTCTCCTTTGCTCAGGCTGGCCTTGAACTCCTGACCTCAAGCGATCTTCCCACCTTGGCTTCCCAGAGTGCTAGGATTATAGGCGTGAGCCACCGGCCGGACATATCCATGCTTAATATGCACAATACCTACCCTGTTTTTTCCATAATCATCTATTCCTGTCATAAAAGAATCATGAAGGAGAAGAGATCCTAAATTTGTATTCTCTTTGGGATGAGAATCAAACAGAGAGGGCTTTGAGCAAGGAGGCAAGATTTGTTTTCTATGGTGAAGATAGTCATTGATTTTAAAACGCTTAAGGAGGGTAGGAAGTAGAAGAAGGTGGTCAGATGTTAAAAGCAGAAGAACAACAACAAAACAAAAACATCCCGTTTCTTTCTTTCAAAAATCAACCTCTCCAAAAAAGAATGAGACAGCCAGCGGTTGGAGAGCTTGAGTAGGGTAGGCCAAGGATCACTTCCAAGGGCTTTGGACCGTAGCATGGAAAAATAAACTAACTCAGTAGAAAAGCGAGGCCTTTGGTATCTGGCACCAAATTACGCTCCTTACATTGAGCATGGCACTCACGTAGTCCTTTATTCTGGGAAGTTCAGGAGTTGCTCTATTTTCCAACTGTGCTAGCACGTCATGGGGGGGTGGGGAAAATATCAAGGTGAACACTTTTTTCTGCTTTAATCTCTTGTTTTGTCGTATTTAGGCATAACCAGATAGAGGAATTTTAACCTTGAATGCCATTAACTGCATGTTCCTTATGCAGGTAATAAATTTCCTCTTATCGCTGTCAGTGGGCTCTGAAGAGTCGTTGATTGTAAATGCCTTTGGCTTAAAGAATTCCGGTCACGACTCCAGAGCTGATGTGAGGATCCCAAAAGAATGTGTGCATTGGACGGCTGTATCCCCGAGAAAGCCAAACAAACAGAAACAAATTAGGAACGTCTGCAGCTTCCCAGTTATCATGCTCTCTCCTTCATAAATTGGGGTATTTATGGAAAGTCAGCTTTTCTGAGTAAGCCATTTTCAGTAACATTCCAGAAGCAGGAAACTTGAGGTCTGTTTTGCTTAAATTGAAAAGAAAAATGTAGGAGGGAGGGGGGAAGGTGAAGAAGTAGAGCAAACAATCGAGCAAAATTTGGATGAACATACCCAGATTGGGCCGAGCTGGGGTTCTGCTCCAGGTTCCGTCTGGAAACCCCGGCCAGCATTGTGGGGTCCGGGGCTGCCGACCCTCCTGTGATTTTCTGGTGCTGTCATGATCTGAATTGACCAGACTGGCCTCGGGTTCTCCTCCAGGGCTGCACACCTGCAGCTGGGGGCCAGATCCCGTACAGTGCCTCCCCACCTTCCCCTCTTGCCTTAAGCAGTCTGGGTCTCATGCTCATGAGGTTTGCAATCCTTGGATCCCCTTGTAAAGGCTGTAGACTCGGTTGTGAATTTATTCTTCGTAGGTTCCAATGGGACACAAACCTTGGGACAGAAAAGTATCTTCCCACAATATGTCCCACTGGCAGCTACCCGGCAGTCTTTCTTATGCACACAGCCTTGACTTTGTAACCTATGGCAAGTCCAGGTTGCCCTAACCCTGCAGGCTCACCCACTGGTGACTTTTAGCCCATTTCAGTCTTACAGTGTGAGCACTTATAGGGTCTCCTGGAAGCTCGTTGGATAAAAGGGGACAATTTTTGTGGGTCATGCCGGAACCAACCCCACCTGCCCCATCCACCCCAGTGACACATACACACTGACATCAATCCTTGTATCACCTTTGTATCAATTTATCATTCCTTGAAGCCCAATCCCCCTTTCTTTGTTAAAATGGCTTTAAGTCCCCAAGTCTAACAGCTTGTCTAAGTTCTGCTTCTTTTCTGTGAACTCCTATGCATATAAATATTAATAAAAATTATGTACCTTTTTTCTCCAATAATATATCTTTTGTTAGTTTAATTTGCAGCTCCCAAGCACTGAACATAAGAGGGTAGAGAAAAAGTTTTTCCTTCCCTACACCTTTTCTTTGTGTCCTCACATGGCCTTTTCTCTGTGTATGCACATCCCTGGTGTCTCTTCCTTTTATTGTAGGGACACCAGCTTTATTGGATTAGGGCCTCATCCTTATGACGTCATTTAACTTATTAGACTTGCTGGTGAGGAAGTAAAAACAACTGGTAGATGCAACCCTTCTGAGGAGTTCTGCTGCGAAGGGGAGCGGAAAAATGAAGAAGCAATTGAAGGGGCCTTTTTGGGGTAGTTTTTTGGGTAGACTGAAGATAGTACAGTATGTACGCTGATGAGAAGAATCCGTAGAAAGGAAAGGCAAGATGGCACAAGACGGGGAGAGGAGGAAAATGGGGGATGGGGGAAGCCCTTGGGTAGGAGTAGGGAAGGGACCCAGCACAGCAGGGGAGGGTTGGACTTGGAGAGGAGCAGGGTCAATGCACATAACAGGTGAATGGGGAGATTTGGTGGTGTGGGGTGAGGTAGTTCTCTTCCTGATTGCTTTTCTTTTCTTGGTGCAATAAAAATCAAGGTGATCAGCTGAGAATGAGGAGAAGCGGGTGTAGGGGGACATGTGGAGAGAAGGTGTGTTAGCATCTGCTCCATAGGAGCTGGCACCCTCTGCTGGACCCCTGAGGTGCATCCTGGAATCCAGCCATAAAAACATAAAGGTTGTAAAAGTCCATCACTGAGAGGTGGGCTGGATCACCCCCAGCCGGTCACACAGTGCTGCCTTCTGGGTCTGTCACTGCTCTGTTTAAAACCCTCCAGTTGCTCTCAGTTGCTTGAGAAAAAGAGGTCTAAATTCCTTGGCTTGGACTATAAGCCCCATGAGGGGCCCCTGGGACTGTCCCATCTCCTCTTGCCTTGCCAGACAAGGCAGCTATAAGAGAGTGAAGAGACCCTGGGCCTCACTTTCCCACTGTTGTCAGCCGCATACCCGCAGTGATCTAGATGCGGTACCTGGGGCAGCAGTGCAGGTGTGGTGGGCTGGGAAGGAGGTGAGGAGGGGTGACACAGGGGCAGCCTCTGCTTGCTTCCTCCACGAGACACACAGGCCCGGTGCTGCCGACGATTACCATCTTGCCAGAGAATCAGGAAATCCGCAGTGTTGGGTGATGTTAGGCCAGCTTTCTATACTCTGCAGATGAGCTGGCATTCTTATTTTTTTCACTGCTATTCTCTTAAAGGTGCTTGATAGTACTGTGGGGCAGGTCCTGGTCCTGCGGGTTGGACTTACTAGATTTCCCCAACTCAATTCTTTCTTTCTTTTTTTTTTTTTTTTTTTGAGACAGAGTCTCACGTTGTTGCCCGGGCTAGCGTGCTGTGGCATCAGCCTAACTCACAGCAACCTCAAAATCCTGGGCTCAAGCGATCCTCCTGCCTCAGCCTCCTGAGAAGCTGGGACTACAGGCATGCGCCACTACGCCCGGCTAATTTTTTCTATATATTTTTAGTTTTCCAGCTAATTTCTTTCTATTTTTTTAGTAGAGACGGGCTCTCACTCTTGCTCAGGCTGGTTTCAAACTCCTGACCTTGAGCGATCCTCCCACCTCAGCCTCCCAGAGTGCTAGGATTACAGGCTCGAGCCACCACGCCTGGCTGAAACTCAACTCTTCTTAAAAAAAATTTTTCCTTAATGTTTCCACAATTCCTTTGGGAGCAGATGGACTCCAGATAACTCTGCTAGACAACATTCAGCAGCAGGAGAACATTTTGGTGCTAAATGTTCCATTTTGGGTCCTCTCACCCCCTCCCCCTTCTGCAAACACATTTCACCTCAACCTTTGCCGGGAGGACAACCTTCACTGGACGGAGGCAGAGTGTGTGAGCAGCGGCTGGGTGGGGCATCTGCAGGACTGAGGGAGGACAGGTCGAGTCAGGCAGAAGGTGCCTTACGTGTCAGTTTGGGAGGTGCAGGTGGTGATCGCACGCATAAGCGGGCCCTGTTCCAGCAGCCCTACTTTTAGGGTGATACGTTGACACCAACAGGAAGTGGAAACCTAGCGCTTGACGTGTCCAAAGCCTTCCAGGCTGAACAACCCGTCTGTGTGTGTGTTCTGTCCTGGGCCCTATCCACGTCTGGTCACTTATTCCTGTGGGCCGTGGGGAGCCAATGACACACCAAGCCACGCTGCCCCAAACGGCCTGTGGGGGCCGCCGGCCGGCCTTCCAATGTGTCCGTCCTCCTGCTAATTGTCAGAAGGCCACTGAGAATGGAGACCCTGGGGGAGTTAGGTAGGACACCACTGTGACCTATACG
Source organism: Lepilemur ruficaudatus (assembly GCA_963574885.1). NCBI lineage: Eukaryota > Metazoa > Chordata > Mammalia > Primates > Lepilemuridae > Lepilemur > Lepilemur ruficaudatus. The sequence continues at coordinate 15,015 of CAUYRT010016652.1, forward strand.
TGACAAGAGTGTGGCCTAACCCGTGTATAAGCAGCCAATATTTGTGCACTGTGCCTACTTTAAAACCCTCCTGCCTTTCTCTAGTTCAGACGGCGTAGGCAGCAAGTGCAAGAATCCAGATACATCTTTTTCAAAGTTGCAGATGCTCTCATTGTGGAGTAATTATAATAATAAAAAACTGGAAACAACTTAAATGTCCAATAATAGGAGACATCTGACAAATTATATGGTACGCCCATAAGATAGATCCCACATAGCCAGCCACACAAGAAAACGCTCACTTGTCACATTCACTGAAAAAAGTTGGATATAAACCTGGATAAAGAGCACAAGCCCACTTTTCGAACTCCTGACCTTGAGCAATCCGCCCGCCTCGGCCTCCCAGAGTGCTAGGATTACAGGTGTGAGCCACCGCGCCCGGCCTCAAGCCCACTTTTGTCATATAAAAACACATGTACACGGGAAAGAAACTGGAATGTTAAAAATGTCCTTTTTAAATGATAAGATCGTAGGTAACTTTTACTTTTTCTTAATATTTTTCTCTAGTTTCCTTTCTTAAATATGTATTATTAAAGTATATATGTGCATTTTTATTACATACATTTTTCATGAAAGCCAATCGATAGGAATAACTAAAGAATTTCAAGAGCAAGTCATATTTTTTTTTTTTTTTTTTTTTGATATAGGGTCTTGCTCTGTCATCTGGGTTGGAGTGCTGAGAGGAGCCGTCACATCTTGTCAAGGGGCCCCTGCTGCTCTCTGCCACAACTGGGGGCCAATCATTCCTTTTCACGCATGGTGCTCTGCTTCAGCTCAGGGTAGAAGCTCTTTTGAAGTCCCAGTTTTAGAACTGAATGAAAAAGAGAATGACTAAAAAATTCTGTTAACTGTGCATTTTGGCCAAGCAGCCCCGGTGCGTGTCTGTGGTTTAGAAGTTTCTTTTAAGCATCCACTTTGAAAAACCTGGAATAGCTCCTACTCTGTTCCTGCTTAGGTTTGGCCATTCAGTGGTCACACTTGGATCAATAACATGAGATGAAAATCACTCTTAGGACGTGTGGATAAGATTTGGACCACAACACCACTTAACATATTTGGTCACTAAATATTTTTTTTTCTGAAGCCCTGTGATGGAAAGTTTGACTTCAAGTTCAAGGAGGTGGTCCTGAGACTTTAATTTTTCTAAGCACATGCTTAGGTCGATTCATCTTGATATTCTCTGTCAGTGAAGAGTGTGAGCTTAGAAATCATGCCCCAGGGTGGGGTGTGAGAAGAACCGCAAAGCTGAACACATGAGGCCCCAGTACATTTAGTGAAATTTGGTTATGAGAGAGTCTGAGGAAAAGGACTTTGAGTTGTGTGTGGGACGTAGTTTAAAAACATACCTTTTCTAAAAATTTGCTGGCAATTTAAATTCTGGCCACCATCAGTCACATTCCTCAGGCTCAGAAAACATGGAAATGCACCCAAAAATGTTCCTTAGTTTGCCGGAATTCTTTGAGATGGAAAGTAAACAGAGCTATCAGAACATCGGCCTGGGTTCAATTCACTATTTTTAACTCACTGGAAGGAATATATATGGACCTGTTTTCTTTGCTTGCTTGCTGTAAAGAGCATTTTTAGAGAAATACACATGTTCCGTCAGATACATTTGTGACGGCGTCTCCGTGCTGCACCCGACAACCGCCGGCCAGGGCCACACGAACATTTCCTGGACGCTGAGTCTCATCAGACAGACAGATGCCAGGAAGTGGAAAACCCCTAGTCCATTTCTCACTTGTGCCTTCTTTTTCTTGTAAAATATAACGTAAATTTGCCCCTTTAACCATTTTTGAGTGTACAATTCAGCGCCGTTAAGTTCCTTCACAGTGTTGTGCAGCCACCACCACTGTCCCTCTGCAGAACTCTCCGTCTTCCCAACAGAAACTCGGTCCCCATTAAACCTTGACTCCCCGTCCCGCCTCCCCCGTCCCTAGTGACCGCCACTCTACTTTCTGTCTCTACGAATTTGACTTCTCTAGTCTAAGTGGAATCACACAGCATTTGTCCTTTTGTGTCTGGCTTCTTTCACTTAGCATACTCTCAAGGCTCACCCGTGTTGTAGCAGGTGTCAGAATTTCCTTCCTTTCTAACGCTGAAAATATTCCATTGTATGGATAGATCACATTTGGTTGATCATTTGTCCATCGATGGACACCTGGGCTGTTTCTGCTTTTGGCCATTGTGAATAATGCTGCTATGAACGCTGGTGCATACGTATCTGTTTGAGTTCCTGCTTTGAAGGCTTTTGGGTATACACTCAGAAGTGAAATTGATGGATCGCGTGGTAACTCTATGTTTAACTTTTTGAGGAACTGCCATGCTGTTTTTCACCATTTTACACCCACGCCAGCAGTGTACGAGGGATCCAGTTACTCCACATCTGTGCCGACACTTGCTGTTTCCTGCTTTTCTGGTAATCGCCATCCTTATGGATGTGAAGTGGTATCTCTCCACTGTGTCTTCTAAAGGCAGCACAACTCAGAATGTGCTTAAATGGGGCGGCAGTCCCAAAATCCAATCCTGGATTTTGAAGGATTTTTTTAGCTCAAGTCACAGAACTTTATGAACATGTTTTGTAAACAGCAAAAATGGAAACAAAACTTAAACAAAGCTTCAATGAATAGATGAAAGTAAAGAGATAAAAACAATTAGGAAGAGAAAAAATTTAAATATATAAATTGACCCAGTAGTGGCTTAGCTAGCAATCTAGACACCTGGCTCAGAGTTGGCCCATGAGGTAATCCTACCACCAGCCACATTTCAGTGGAGTCTGGTTTATTGGCCAAGCACTTCCCAAGAAGGGTAAGTGGGCGATCTCTCTCTCAGCAGTGGCCTTGGGAGTGGAATCCCCTCTCCTCTTCTTTAGGGTACTCTTCCAGGGAGAACCATTAACAACGTCACACCCCGCCTGCCAAGTGGAGGGTAAACTATTCCTTACTGAGCTAGGAGGAATCGCAGGGTACAGACTACACAAGGACTGGGCGTTTACATTAGCATGTTACAAAGAGGCCACTGCCTACCTATCTTGCCCTCATTTCTCCCAATTTCTTACAAACAAAGTGCAATTAACCCCTGTGACCTTTGTCCCCAGCACTATTGTGTGCAGTGGGTAGAGTCATCTCATTTTACAGATGAGGGACCTGTAGCTCAGAGAGGTGAAGTGATGGGGAGGTGACCCAGGACGGCACAAGGTAGTTTTGTTCTGCCGGCCTGGCCCTGAATGACGGATGGAGCTGGAGAAGTGCACCACCCAGCCCAGGACCAAGCCACTTCTTTCCCCGCCCTAGATCTGGACAGTCTGTCTTCCAGTTTTGCCACTGCACATGAGTGCACCAGCCCTAAATCAGAAGGTAACACCAGGCATTTGTCGCGGCTGTATCTAGAACAGCCCATATGATGCGCTGGGGTGTAAAGAACCAGCACTGTTCACTTGGTTTCAAATCGGTCTAGAAAGCCAGGTCGTAGTGCGTCAAGTCTAAACCAGGTGCCTGTTGAGGAACCCAGTGACTAGTTCCTCTGGGCACACACAGTGGCCTCTCTTCCTTTGTTGCCATTAATTGGTTTTTTGAATTGTTTAAATTAGGCCACTTAACTTTCAGCTTCTTCAACTATTGCAAGCTTCCTGAGAGAGCAGAGCATGCTTTTTTCTCTTTAGGGCGTGTCCCATGCTTAGCACGGGTGACTCACTAATGGCCAGTTTTAAGGCCCTTGTTACCCCTGGGCCCCCACTCCCCACAATGATTTTCTTCCTGCCCACCTTTATGGGAGTTCAGCCCCACCCTTTCATTTTAATTCTAGATGACACACAGCGCAGCTAAGATGCTCAGTCTGGTAAAAATGCACGATGTTTGGCATGCAATGTAATCATACACATATTGTTTGATCCTCAAGTATTGAGATTTGAGTGGACTAATTTTGTTTATTGCACCGGGTGTCAGTATCTGGATATGGAATTACAGTCAGCATGACATGGTAGAGCTTCACACAAAGTTGGTCTGTAATGGATCCCTAGATCTAAATCACTCGTGCAAGTTAAGATAGATTGGTGGAGGCTTGGGCCATGAAATAAATACGTCCGTGTGCATTAGTCTGCTCTAGCTGCAATGACAAAGCACTGCAGACTGGCTAGAACAACAGAAGCTGATTTTCTCACAGTTCTAGAGGCCGGAAGTCTCCAATGGATTTGTCGGCAGCATTGGTTTCCTCTGTGGCCTCCCGCCCAGGCTTGTGGAAGGCCGTTTCCTCCTCGTGTCTGCTCGTGGTCTTCCCTCTGTGTGTGTCTGTGTCCTAATCTCCTCTTCCTAGGAGGACATCCGTCAGATTGGATTAGGGCCCATCTGAAAGACCTGGTTTCAATTTAATCACCTCTTTAAAGACCTGTCAGCACATAGAGTCACATTCTGAGGTATTGGGGGTTAGGACTTCAATGCATGAACTTTGGGGTAACACAATTCAAACCATAATACAATTAAAGTACAGATGTAAAGAAACGCTTAACGATTTCAATGAAAGTTAAATGACAATGGACCATCACATGGGGCTTCAGCCAGACACTGAGAACAGAAGGAGCTGTAGGAAGTGTCACGTTGTGGTTACATATGTCAGCTCAGGTGTCAGAGAGACCTGGACCCAAGGTCTAGCTCCACGGCTGCCAGCTGCATGGAGATGAATAGTTTGCAAAGAGAAACATGAAAGGCAGTGTTCACACCTATTAAAGGGTGATAATAACAGTATCTCCCCCACAGGGTTGTTATGAGGATTGAAACAGGCCACCATTCAAACTTCAATTTGCACCCAAATCCTACTGATTTTGCTAGAAAGCAGATGCTGACTCAGGAGGTATGAGATTCTGTCAACCGGTTCCCTGGTGACACTGACGGGGAGCAGTGGGGTCTAAGACACTTTGCCTCGTACCTGGTAGGCAGCTTGCACACGGTGAATGAGAGCTGCTGTAAATACGCAGCTATATCTATGCTTGGCTCAGCAGAAACCTGCCACTCAGATTTACTTAGCAGTTTTAAAATTTCATTTCTCTCTGATTGGTCTACTCTTAATGGGTGAGGCACAGGCAGGCAGACCAGCCTCTTCTAGCCATAAATATTTTCCAAGTCAATTAAGAACACACAGAAAATAAATCCGTGAGTACTTTGGGCTCTGGATTTCTTTCTTTCTGTTTTTTTAAAAAAAATTTATTGTGTGTATTTAAGGTATACAACATGATGCTATAAGATACATACAGATAATAAAAAGGTTATTATAAGTAAAGTAAATTAACATGTCAATAATCTCACGTAGTTACCTATCTTTTTTGTTTTGGTTTTGTGGTAAGAGCAGCTAATATGTACTTATTTAGCATAAATCCCACATAGGGTACAATTTTGTTAACTCTGTTGTACATTAGCTGTCTAGACTTGTTCACCCTACATATGGGCTACTTTGTATCCTCTGATCTATAGCTCCCTATTTTCTCACCCCTATCCCATTGTTTTGTTTTCTTTTTGTATATTTGATTTTTTATGTTTATTTAGATTCCACATATAAGTGACATCATGCAGTATTTTTCTTTCTGTGTCTGTTATTTCAGTGAGCATGGTGTCCTCCAGGCTCATCCATGTTGTAGGATATGGCAAGATCTCGTTCTTTTTTAGGGCAGGATGGCACGTTTGTACCACAGTTTCTTTATTCATTCCTCCGTCAATGGACACAAGGTTGTTTCCCTATCTCGACTACTGTGAATAATGCTGCCATGAACATGGGAGTGTAGATGTCTTTGTGAGGTGGTGATTTCATCTCTTTTGGGTATATATTATTATATTAGTTTTGATTTCTTTAGAAACCTCCATACTGTTTTCCATAATGGCTGTTCTAATCTACATTCCCACCAACAGTGTGCAAGTTTCCCTTTTCTCCACATCCTCACGAACAGCTGTTATCTTTTGACTTTTTAATAATACTCATCCTAATGGATGTGAGGTGGTATCTCATAGCAGTTTTGATTTGCATTTCCCTGATGATCACTGATGTTAAGTACATTTTCATACATTTGTTGGCCCCTTTTTATGTCTTCTTTGGAGAAATGTCTATTGCCCATTTTTAAAAATTTCAATGGATTTAGGGGTACAGGTGATTTTTGGTTACATAGATGAATTGTATAGTGGTGATGTCTGGGTTTTTAATGTACCTGTCACCTGAAGAACTTACACTGTAGCCAATAGTTCATTTTTTTTGCCTCACCTCCTCTCAACCTCCCGGATTCTGAGTCTCCAGTGTCCATTGTACCAATCTGCATTGGGCTCTGGATCTTTCTTTCTATCTGTCTGTCTTTTTTTTTTCTTTTCCCCCACAGGGTCTTGCTTTGTTGCTCCAGGTAGAGTGCATCATCATAGCTCACTGCAACCTCAAAGTCCCAGGCTCAAGTGATTCTCCTGCATAGAATCTGCTACTCAGATTCTACTTCTGAGTAGCTGGGACTACAGGCACATGCCACCAAGTCCAGCTAATTTTTCTATTCTTAGTAGAGATGGGGTCTTGCTCTTGCTCAGGCTGGTCTGGTCTTGAACTCATGACCTCAAGTGATCCTCCCATCTCAGCTTCCCAGAGTGTGAGGATTACAGGTGTGAGCCACCTCGCCCGACCAGCACAGGATTTCTTTTTTCTTTTTTTGAGTTTTTGTTGTTTTCATTTATTTATTTTTATACTGTCTATCTCTTAAAAGGTTATTGTAGTCATTATTTTTTATAGGTTTATCTTTTAGTCTTTCTACTCATGATATAACTGGTTTATACACTGTAATTACAATGATAGAGTATTTTAGTGATAGAGTATTCTGTATTTGTGTACTGAGTTTGCTCTGTGTGTGAATGCACAGCTAAAGTGCCCCATAGGGAGGCAAATAATTAACATGTTAATACGGGTAATAAACATCTATGAAAACAGAAGTGTTAGGGAGGTTTGGGGATGGGGAGAGAATATCATTTTCAAGCATGATGGAGTATACAGTGTTGGGGTAACCCTCTTACTGAAAACAGTAAAAGCTGGAAAAACATGCATAATAAACAGTTGGAAGGTACTACAACACAATGAACACAGATAGAACTAGATGTAAGGCAACCCCAGAGAGGAGGGACACATTGGGAGGAGTTCCACAGTCAACTGCTCTTCCCCTGACAGCACTTGTGCTCTCTGGCTGGGTGAACCTCTGCCTGGGGGGACACCAACATGGGTGAACACCTGCCTGGGTGGATACCTGCCTGGGTGAACAGGGCACTCAGAGTCCCACTGGGCTGAAGAAGCAGAGGTTGAAGTTCAGGGCTACAAAAGAGGCTGCTTGAATGGCAAAATTGCATAACAGAAGGAACTGCAGAGGAATGAACAAAAATTCTACAAACATTTTCCCTTATAATATTTGCTCACTCTTAAGGTGTATCAGGTAAACCTAAGAAACCAGCAGAAAGTTGCAGCTTGGAGGTTAAAGAGATGATCAGAGATCCCAGCAGCCACAGTGTGCTAGGAGACTCAGGAAGGAGGAGAGGCACAGAATCTCATTTGGGCCCCCAGAGGGGCCTGTCTTAGGTAGGGCTACATGAGAGGAGAGAAGAAAACTGACATAGACCAACCCTAGTTGTGTAAAATTATCCATCAGGGAGTCATGATGACCAGTGAGTATGTTCTCTGCCTGCAGGTGGAAAATTAATTTAACTTTCAGGAAGACAGCACCTTTCAGATCCTCTATGATTTTTCATATGCAATGTCTGGAATTAAAAATAAATACAAATCCTACTAAAATTAATAGCAAATGATTGAAAACTAAGAAAAAAGTAAAAATATAAAGTCTCAGAAGTAATTTAGATATTAATTAGACAGATTAATGCATAACTGTGGTCAATATGCTATAGTTAAATGAATGGTTTTATTAGATTAGACTCAGCAAAAGAAAGGACTAGTGAGCTAAAGAAAGGATTAGAAAAAATACCCAGATTATAGCACAGAGAAGAAAAAAAATGGAAAACACAAAAAGAAACACAAAAGACAGGGGACATGATGAGAAGGGCTAACATATGAATAATTGGATGCCTGGGGGGAGAAGAGGAAGCAATATTTTAAATGGAGCAGAAGCAATATTTTAAAAAACATATTGTTTTAAAAAATACTTATGACAAAATTAACAAAAGACATAAAACCATAGATTTGAGAATCTTGGAGAATGCCAGCAGATAAACATAAAAATAACCACACCTAGTCCCATCATAGTCAGATGGTTGAAAGTCAAAGGTAAGTATTTTAAGAGCAGAGAGAATAAAAAGATGCATTATCTTCAAAGCAGCAGCAGTAAGACTAATCACTGACTTTTCAATATAAGTTAGGTTAGGTAGGTGGACAGAAAACAATGGCATGACAGTTTTATAGTTTTGAAAGAAAAAAAAAACTCCCCCAAAGACATTTTCAAACAAACATAACACCCCCATTTTAAAAAGTACTAAAGGTAATTTTTCAGGCAGAAAGAAAATGATTTCAGAAAGAAGTACAGAAATGCAGAAAGGATAGAAGGAGAAATATAAATGCAAATAAAAATGAATAATAATAATTACCTATAGGTTTAAAATATAGGTAACATATATGACAACAGGAGTACACACGCAAAAACAGGAGGGGTGTAAATGCAATTAAACTGTTTTAAGTTTCTCGCATTATTTAAGAAGATATAAAAGTACTAAGACAGGCTGCACGAAGTCAAGGATGAATTTTTAATCTTACGGTTAATGACAAAATAATAATATAAGAATGTATAATAGGCTGATAGATTAAAAACGTGGAATAATGAAACTACTTGATTAATAAATAAGGCAACAAGGAAAAAATAAAGGAGCAAAGGAGAGAGGGGACAAATAGAAAAAAATTAGCAAGATAGACTTAAATCTAAACACATCTGTCATTGCCCTGAGAGTAAAAGATAAAAAGGTAAAATAGAATTTTAAAAACATAATTATATACTGATGATAAAAAATGCATCTTAAATATAAATACATAGATAGGATAAAAGTAAATGGACAGAACAGATATCAAACACTAGTGAAAGTGAAGCTAAATTATCAACATATAATGTAAACATTAAGGAAAAAAGAATTATTAGAAATGAAGATGGACATTTCATAATGATAAAAACAACAGTTCAACAAGAAGATATAAAATCCTAAATTGCTGTTTACTGAATAACATAGCTTAAAAATATGTAAAGAAAAGATGACAGAACTAAAAGGAGAAATAGACAAACACACAATCCTACCTGGAGATTTCAACATGCCTGTCTTTGGGACTGTTGCAAGTAGATAAAAAATCACCAAGGATGTAAAAGATTGAGCAACACAAAAAATTAACTTGACCTATTTGATATACATAAAATAATGCAAACAATGACAGACTACAGATTTTTTCATGGGCACAAGGAACATGTACCAACATAGACCATATTCTGGGCCATACAGCAAGCCTCAACAAATTCCAAAAGACTGAAATCATGTGTAATATATTTTCTGACCACAATGGAATTTAACTAGAAATCAAAAAGAGGAAGACAACTGAAAAATCTAAATATATTTGGAAAATAAGAAACACATTTCTAAATAACCTATAGGTAAAATAAAAACTAGAATGAAACTAGAAATATTTTGAACTGGCTTATAATAAAATACATCATACCAAAACGAGGGGTTGCAGTCAAAGCAATGTTTAAAGGTAAATGTGTAGCTTTAGTTGCATATATTGAAAAGGAAGAAAGGTTGAAAATTCACAATTTAAGCTTCTGTCTCAAGAAGCTATTAATAGTAAATGAACATCAAACACAAATCAAAAATGCCTGGGATTAAATGCATGTATTAAGAAAGCAAAAACATTGAAAAATCAATGCTTCTAATAGAAGAAAAAGATAAAAGGAAAAATCAATGAAATGCAAAACAAGCACAAAAAAAGCAAATCATCAAACCTAAAAGTTGATATTTTGAAAAGACATAAAATTAATAGACCCCTGACTCCACTGATCAAGAAATAAAATGAATAAAAACACAGATTGCCAATATAAGAGAATATCATTATAGAGTCTTCAGATGTTACAAAGATAAAGAAGATGTTGCAAACAATTTAATGTCACTAAATTTGACAATTAAATGAAATGGGCAAATTTTTTAAAAATAAAATTTACCAAAATTGACAGAAGAATAAAAAAATATGTATAACCTCTGTAGAGAAATTAAATCCACAATTAAAATCTTGCCCCCAGAAGAAAATTATAGACCCAAATAGCTCACTGCTGAATTTTTCCAAACATATAAGGAAGAAATCATACTAATCTTACACAAAGCTTTTCAGACACTACAGGAGAAAGGAACTTTTATCAATTCGTGTCATGAGGCCAGCATAATTCTGATACCAAAACCTGACAATGACATCATAAAAAGGAAAATGATAGACCAATAACACTTATAAACTTAGATATACAAATCCCGAACAAAATATTAGCAAATTTAATACAGTGATCTTTTTAAAAGATAATGAAGTAGACCAAGCTGGGTTTATTCTGAGAATAAAAGATTCAACAACTTATTCAAAATAATATAATTCTCTATATTAATTGAATAAAGAATAAAAACCATATAATCATCTCAAATGATGCCCCAAAAAGCATTTGTAAAATTCATCACCTAATCATGATTTAAAAAATTTGGCAAAAGAAGGGAATTTCCTTATTATGAAATAGTAAATCTACAAAATGCCTACAGTAAATATTTATAAAAATAGTAAACAGTCAATAGTAAATATTAACGCAGTAAAAATAGCTACAGTAAAATATTACTACAATGATAGTAAAATACTGAATGCTCTCACTCTGAATTTGAGTAAAACAAGAACATTCACTGATCCCACTTCATTTGACATTGAACTAGAAGGCCTAGTCAGAGTGATAAGCAAGACAGAGAAATAAAAATTATAAATATTGGGAAGAAGAAACACAACCATCAGTTTTCTCAGATGATGTGATTGTGTATGTAGATGACCCAAAACTACTTATAGATAAAATATTAGAACGTGTTTATCAAGATCACTAAATATAAAATCAATATACAAAAATGTATTGTATTACTTTTGGAAAAATATGAGCCCCAACCTCTATCCCACACCTTAGACAAAAAATCAATTCCAGCTGGACTGTGAGCCTAAATGAAAAAGGATGACACAGTAAATCTTCTAAAAAAAAAAGTAGAATATCTCTATGACCCTTGGGATCGACAAAGAGTTCTTAAACTGGACATGCAAACCACTAACTATAAAAAAATGATTGAGAAATTGGCCTTCTTTAAAGTTAACAATTAAGGACACTATTAAGAGATTAAAAAGTCTAGCCATAGACTAGGAGAAAATATTGAAAACAAAGATAAATATTAAGTATATATTTTTAAAAACTCCTACAGTAAATAAGGAAAAAACAGATCAATTTTTAAGACTAGGAAAGAGTTGAACAGATGATTAAAACAAAGGATATCCAAAAGACCTTATGGAAAAAAGTTCGATGTTAGTCATCAAGAAACACTAGAACCATACAGGGATACTACACACTTAGCAAAATGGCTAAAATTAGAAAGGCTGAACTCTCATACAATGCTAGTGGGTGTGTAAATCAGTACAACCATATATATATATATATATATATATTTTTTTTTTTTTTTTCTTTTTTGAGACAGAGTCTCACTCTGTTGCCTGGGCTAGAGTGAGTGCTGTGACAACAGCCTAGGTCACAGCAACCTCAAACTCCTGGGCTCAAGCAATCCTCCTGCCTCAGCCTCCCGAGTAGCTGGGACTACAGGCATGTGCCACCATGTCCGGCTAATTTTTT
>CAUYRT010016654.1:0-47545 GCA_963574885.1 Lepilemur ruficaudatus
TGAGACAAGAGTCTCGCTCTGTTGCCCAGGCTAGAGTGAGTGCCGTGGTATCAGCCTGGCTCACAGCAACCTCAAACTCCTGGGCTCAAGCAATCCTCTGCCTCAGCCTCCCAAGTAGCTGGGACTACAGGCATGCGCCACCATGCCCGGCTAATTTTTCTATATATTTTTAGTTGGTCAATTAATTTCTTTCTATTTATAGTAGAGACGAGGTCTCGCTCTTGCTCAGGCTGGTTTCAAACTCCTGACCTTGAGCGATCCTCCCGCCTCGGCCTCCCAGAGTGCTAGGATTACAGGCGTGAGCCACCGCGCCCGGCTAGGCCTCAGGAATCTTAACAGAAGTGACCGGCGTACGTGGTCAGTGCGCCAGGTACCGCGCTCTGCACTTGACATGTTTTAGTTCAAGTGAATAACCTATGAGACGGGGCCGACAACTTACCCCCGTTTTGTGAGTGAGGAAACTGAGACACAGGGTGATTCCATCCTGCGTGGCTGGCAAGTGGCCGGGCTGGGGTTGTGACCGCAGGACCCCGAGTGTCTGCTGGTAGCATTTCGTGACTTGGCGGTGGTTGGTCGTGGTCTTGTTAGTAGCAGCGGAGGGCGGCAGGAGTTGCAGGCACCAGTGCTCCCGACGTGCCAGCCCTGTCTCACTGGGCCCAGCCTGACTTGGCCTCCCCGTTGCCCACATGAAGAAACTGAGGCACGGGGCAGCCGAGTGAATTGCCTAAGATAGGGAGTGGCAGGCTCGGGGCGCAGGGTGGGTCGGGGGCTGCCGCCCCTCACCTAGTTCCTGTTGCAGGGTGTCCATCCGGCTGCCCAGCACCAGCGGCTCGGAGGGGGTGCCCTTCCGCACGGTGTCCGAGTGGCTGGAGTCCATCAAGATGCAGCAGTACACGGAGCACTTCATGGCAGCCGGCTACACGGCCATCGAGAAGGTGGTGCAGATGACCAACGAGTAAGTCGGACCCCAGCCCAGCCCCTCTGGGGACAGCCTCTGACCCCCCATCCGCCCTCCCAGAGCTCCCCGCTTTGCTCGTTCTCTCTTTCTCTTCTGGGGAGAGGAGGTCCCCAGGAAAGGCAGAGCCAGGCTGGCACTCTGGGTGCCCACTCTCCCAGGCGCTCCCTCCCCTTCCTGGGTGTCTTTCCAGAGTGGGAAATAATAGTAATTGTAACTGTAGCAGGAGCTACCGTGGTCCAGGGCCAACATGTGCCGGCTCTGTGCCCGAGCACTTTGAATCAGTCCTCGTGAGAACCTGGCAGGCCAGGTCCTGTTATGTCCCCGCTGGACAGGTGAGGAACAGGTGCAAAGCGGTACAGTGACCTGCCCAGGGTCCCGTAGCCGCTGTGGGCAGAGTAGGATCCCAGCTCTGGTCCGTCAGGGTCCAGAGCGCAGGGATGTCGAGGTTGTCAGTGCAGAAACTGAGGCTTGAGGGGTGACCTGGCTCGGCTGAGGTCGCACAGCCGGGAGGAGCAGCGTTCCTCTCCAGGAGGCCCAGGAGAGAGTCCTCAGCCAGCCCCTCCCAGGCACGTCTCTCCGTGGGGTTGACCCTCGGCCCTGCAAGAAGTCCCGCTTGCTCCCTGCGGGTCCTGGGTTTGGCCCTTGGTCAGGCTACCTCGTGGGAGCTCGTCTGTCCTTCCCAGCTCCAGCGTGGATGGGGACCTTTCCGGCACAGCCTTGGCAGAGACACCTCCTCTTGTCCCAAGAAGGAGAAGACATTATCCTCTTAGCCTTTTGTGCCTCTAAAAATAGCGGTGGATCCCAATAGCCCAGCTTGTGCAGGGTCCAAGGTCGTGGCAGGAACAGGCTGGGAAGTTTTGGGAACCACATGCGTGGAGGGGACAAGCTGGGGCCACCCCCCCCCGCCCGGTTCTGGGTCACAGAAGTTCTGGGATTTGGGCCTGTGCGTGAATGTTCTCTGGGGCCTCTGGAAGCTGCTCAGCTGGGCTTCTGACCTGTGGGCCAAGGCCACGGCCCCCCTCAGGGGACAGCAGCGATGGGAATCGGAGGCATGATGTGGAGCGGGGCGACGGGTCCCAGATCTCTCTTGCTGCCTGTCTGTGGCAGGGTCACAGGCTTGGACTCTGCATTCACACCTGGGTTCAGGTCCCACATCTGCCACTTCCTAGCAGGTGACATTGGTGAAATTAGGTCCAACTTTGAGCATTGGTTTCCGTTTCCCATTGCGGGGATCGCATGGGTGCAATGCAGTTAACACACCTGGTACGCAGTAGGGGCTTAACCCGTGCTGCTCCCCTCTTTTCCTGCACTCCCTCGCTTTCCTCCCATGGCCCATGGGCACATCCTGGGGTTCCCTCGCTCCCTCCTTTTTCCTGGGAGCCTGAACCAGCCCCGTTGCCCCTCCAGCGGCTCCCCCGAAGGACGACACGGCTTCTCTTCTGGTGGCCAGAGCCGAGGGCAGGGAGAAGCGCTTATAGGAAACACATGTTCTCAGAGGCTTCCCGAAATAGCCCGGGGTGCTCCTGGCCAATTCCTTTCCCACGAGCAGGGACAGGGCTGCTGGGATGGATGGAGGCTGTGTGTGTGCTGGAGTGTGTGTTGTTTTGAAAGGGCCTGGATAAAGGCAGGATGTCGTTCGGGGCTCCCTCCTCCTCCCCTGGCCCACTGGCGTGACTCACACCACTGTTGCCTCCTCCTTCCCCTCCGACTCTTTCCAAATAAATGGGATCTCAAAGCAATTTTTTAAACCTTCAGCCTGTGCCTGCGCATGCCACGGATCCCAACGGGAGGCTCAGAGCTAGTCACAGGAGAATCCACCCCTTTCCCGAGGGGATCAGGGTTTTAGGCTTCTGTGTCCCACCCCATCCCCTTCCCAGCCTCTTTGACCCCTCCCAAGGGACTCTAGCCCTTGCTCCCCTGGGGTCCCATAGCCACTGTCTCTTCCCAGCCTGAGCAGTCACCGTGCTATCTTAGAGTCACTTGAGTTTCTAGAAACACTAGACTAGTGATTTGAGATATTTTTTGAGGGGCTAATGAAAGGGTGGATGTCACACCCCAGAAAAACGCTCAGCACAACATCAGGCCCTGTCCAGTGTCAGGACGACAGTGTCCCATGTAGGGGTCAAGGGCACAGTTTGATGGGCCCTATGGTCTTGCATGCCAGCGCAGGCTTTGGCGCTGGAGGAAGGTTTACTGGGTGAATGAAGGATCCAACACGCGAGGCTCCCGAGAGCCCTTTTTCACTCCCCTCTCCTTGCATGCAGGGCCAGTGCACACAGTAGGTGCTCACTGGGTATATGGACTTCCTGGGGCCAGGGCTGGCACTGTGTGGGCAGGAGAAGGACCAGCTGGTGCAAAGGTGGCTTCAGTGTTGTGTTCCCACTCCCGTGAGGGGATGTGATGAGGGTGACTGCCCTGCATCCCTGAGGGGAAACTGAGGCTGGGGCCAGAACAAGCTTGGGATAGTCTGCAGTAGGCCACAGGCCTGGGTCCCTCATCCCAGTGTGCTGCTGTTGGTGCTTAGAAAGGACAGGGAGATTTGGGGAGCTTTGTGTTAAAAGAGGAAGGGGCAGGGACAGGCTGCTCTGGAGCGTGGAGTAGAAGCCTCCTGTTTACACATAGAGAAACTGAGGCACAGAGATAGGAGCTGACCACCCAAGCTTTGACGTATCAGGTCAGGACTAGAATTCAGCCTCCTCCCACCCACCCCGGGACTTTTGCCTCATCAACAGGCCTCAGAAGCAAACTCAGCTTCCACCCCATGAGATTAACTACTCCGCTCTAGGAGAGGAGGCTCCCGATGGCTCAGTCCCCACCATGGCATTCATTCATTCAACAGACTCTCCCTGAGGACCTGCTGTCTGTAGGCCTATCCTGGTCCCTGGGCAGGATGGGGGCGAGATGGGGGGAAGGGCCCAGGCACTGAGGTCTCAGCGCTTGTCCTGGGGCTCACATAACCCACTGGTTCTTAAACCCCATGTCAGGGTCTCGTGGGACCCAATCACATGCAGACACCCCGCCTTGGGAACATCAAGTTTAGTGGGTCTGGGGTTGAGCTGGGATCCTGCCTGTTCAGTAAGTGCCTCCTGCCTTGGTGGCCTGAGTGCCCATCCAGGCCGTGATTTGCGACTCTGGGTGTAGGGGCAACACTGCTGCTTTTTCAACACCCCCAGCTGTGTAGTTAGAAAGGTCACTTGGGTGGTAGCTTGGGAAGTTCTCCCACGTGTCCAGCTTATGTGGTTCCTGCTGCCGTGGGAGCGGCCAGTCCCTCCTAGGGGTCCAGAGCTGCCCCTGCTCCCTGCTCACCTGGACCTGCCCTTCCCCACTTGGCAGTTCCCTGTTGCCACGGGCTCCCGGAGCCTGTGGGAAAGTCACGTCTCCAGAATTGCACATGGGAGCTGGCACCGTATAATTAGCTCCACTTACAGCCAAGAGACGGCCCATAAAAACCGAGGTGTTTTCATGGGTCTGGGCTGGAGGGTGAGGATGGTGGAGGAGGAAAACTCCCAAGGTGAGCAATAAATGCCCTGCTCATGGGTTCCTGGGAGCAGAAGTGGTTTTATGAGGGGCTGGAGGGGCCTGGGGAGGGAGAGAGCCTGGGGGATGGGGTGGGAGAGGAGGGCCGGGGCTCCCAGGCGCGTCTGTCTGGTACCGCTGCTGCCTTCCCGCTCGCTTGCTGGCTTCTGAGGCCTCGCAGCCTCCACTGTCTCACTTTACCTGTGCGGAAATTGAGGTTCCCACAAAGGGAGACACCTGCCTCAGGTGACCTGTCCCTGGATCTGGTGGCAAGCTCTTCCCATTAGAGGTTTGCAGAGTGTTAGTCCTCAACAGGTCCCTCCCCAGTTACCGGCCCTGGGAGCCTGGAGGGAGTGAGGGTGAAACAAGGCAACAGAGAAGAGGGCCTGGGCCGGGGGGCTTCGAGCGATGCCCCTAGAGGGTCCCTGGATTGCGTGGGGAGGAGGCCTTGGCTGGGGGGTGTTAGGGACAGACTGGGGGTGGGGGAAGGGGAGGCATTTGTTCACAGCTGGTTTGATTCCCAGCTCTTCCACCTCCTGGCTGTGTGACCTAGGGCAAATCACTTTACCTCTCTGAGCCTCAGTTCTCTAATGTGCAAAATGGGGGTAGAAAGAGCATCCGCCTCACAGATAACTGCAAAGATTGATTTAAAGACCCCAAAAGCTTCTCACAGAGTCAGGGCTTCTATCATTTTCCTGACTCTGTCGATGGCAAGCCGGCTTAGCATGTGGCTCCCTTCCCTCCCCCGGCTGCCCCCCACGCCTGGCCACTGCCCCCCAGCCCTGACTCTTCCCGCTGTCCCTCCCCACCCGCAGCGACATCAAGAGGATCGGAGTGCGGCTGCCGGGCCACCAGAAGCGCATCGCCTACAGCCTGCTGGGGCTCCGGGACCAGGTGAACACTGTGGGCATCCCCATCTGAGCCGCGGCAGGGCCTCGCGCCCCTCTGCCGAGAATACTTGAAGAAACAGAGTGGCCTTCCTGCCAGCGCCGCACTGGGCCACCAGGGACCTTATTTATTTCCAGTTGATCCCTCTTGACGCCCCCTGAGGCCTCTGCTGGGGGGTCTTGGACCACAGCCTGGACCGAACTGAGCAGATGCTCAGGGAGCCGGGCCGGTGCCCTCTTCCCCCACGAAGGACAGCGGTGAGCACTTAGCCGGCACCGCCACGTTCCCAGCAACTCTGGGGCAGGGGCCCCCTGAGGCCTTGGGACAGACACACGGGACTTTTCCAAACTGACCTCCCTTCGCCTTCTCCTGCAAGAGGCCGTCCTGGGAGAAGGGGGCTTGGCCCAGGGCCCGAGCACAGGGTACCTCAAGCCCCGCCCCTTGCTGTCAGAGGGCAGACTTTGAACTTGACTGGGTGAGACCCAAAGTGGTCCTCGTCCCTCTAGTGCCTTCCTCAGACCCCCAGGCCCGGTCCTCAGCCCTAACTGGCCGAACGGTTGTTTTCCTGGGGCCCTCGCAGGACGCTTGGTTGTGTTGAGGTTTTTTTTTAATATATATTTTATACTTTGTGGAGAGAATGTGTGTGTGGTGGGGGGGCCCCGCCAGGGCTGGGGACAGAGGACGGCCTGTGTCAGACATTCCTAGGCTGGGGGCAGGGGTGTGGGGGCTGGTGCTGCAGGAGGTCCCTGCCCGTCCCCCAGTCCACCCCATCTCTCGGCCCTGTAGACAACATTCATATTCGATCAGTGTTAATGATTTTGTTTTGTGGGGTATTTTTTTTTTGCAACCTTAATTTATTATTATTTTTTTATATTTATTGTTAGAAAATGACTTATTTCTGCTCCTGAATAAAGTTGCAGATGGTTCAGACTGATCTTGGCTTTCAATCTTGGGAGCAACAGTGGGGTCTGCGAGGCCTCGGGGTGGGAGTGGGGGGTGGAGAGCGCCCCCAGCCCCTGAGTGTTTAAACAGAGCTGCTTGCACAAGGCAGATGCGTCGTATAACCCTGGAAGCAGGGGTGGGTGGGAAGTGGGCGGGGGTCCAGGGGACAGGCCCCACCAAGCCCAGCCTCCGTGGCCAGCAGGCCTCAGTCACCTTTGATCTCAGGGCTCCCGGAGGGCTGGGGGCAGGAGAACAGCGAGGGTAGCCACCAGCCTCCCTCCACGTGACCCAGCTGTGAGCTGTCAAAACAGATTCTTCACCCATCTGTGGAAGGCTCTGTGGTTTACAATAGCTTTTTACAGGTTTTGGCTTGTTGGGGCCTCAGCACTCTGTCACGAGTTTTGGGGGTGGCCCCATTTTACAGAACAAGAAAACTGAGACTGAGCCCAATGACTGGGCTTGCTCAAGGCCACACAGCGAGTTAGGGGCAGAGGCCAGAATTGAAAGCAGGGCTGGGAATCCCGAGATGCTTTTTTCATAAATAAGGAAGACCGAGGCTCAGAGATGTGCAGTGGTTGCCCAAAGTCACACGACAGAGGCCTGGAGGGAAGCCAGAGTCTCAACTTCACACCCAAGCCTTCTCTACTATCCCAGCTTGCTGCCCTGCACATCGGAGTCCTTCGCAGTGGGAGTTAGGAAGGTGTTGAACCAGGTGAGCAGAGATGATCTGGGGCCCAGGAGGAAGGCTCCCTGGAGGAGGTGACCCAGAGCTGAGATCTCAGCGACTAGCAGGAATTAACCACTGAAGCAGCAGGAGGGGCTGCTGCAGGTAGGGTGAGATGCGGGGGTGTGAAACCGCACGGTTGTGCAAGGAACCACCAGCAATTTGGTGTTACTAAGGCATGACGTGGTTTGCTGGAGAGGTCTCCAGGGCCTTGTAAGGCAGGACCGGGAGTGGGGATTTTAAGTTGAGGGAAATAGGGAGCCACTGAAGGTTTAAGCAGGGCGTGGTGTGATTGTTGTCACTGGTAGAGGAAGGCGGGGGAATTCCGGCCTCCTGACTTCCAGCCTGGAGCTGTGGCTCGATGGACGGGAGACGTTGGCAAAGGCAGAAGGGCGCCAGCTTGCCCTGGGGACTCCAGGCCGACCTGACCTGCCCTGCCCCCAGCCCCTGCTGCTGCAGGAGAGCTGGCTCCCTCTGGGTCCCGCCCAGACCCCCTGAGTGGCAGCGAGACAGCCTGTGTCAGCTGGGGCTGAGTTGGGGGAGGCGAGGACGCACCTGGCTGGGCCTCCTGCGTGTGCTGGGCACAGTGGCTGAGTCAGGCCTTCCTGGTCACGCCTGTAATCCTAGCACTCTGGGAGGCTGAGGCGGGCTGATTGCTGAAGGTCAGGAGTTCGAAACCAGCCTGAGCAAGAGTGAGACCCCCGTCTCTACTATAAATAGAAAGAAATTAATTGGCCAACTAAAAGTATATAGAGAAAAAATTAGCCAGGCATGGTGGCGCATGCCTGTAGTCCCAGCTACTCGGGAGACTGAGGCAGAAGGATCGCTTGAGCCCAGGAGTTTGAGGTTGCTGTGAGCTAGGCTGATGCCACGGCACTCACTCTAGCCCGGGCAACAGAGTGAGACTCTGTCTCAAAAAAAAAAAAAAAAAAAGATGAGCATCTTGTAATGTCAGAGAGTAAGGAGGCTCAAAAAATTCACAGGCGGGTCTGTGCAGACAGACAAGGAACCAAGCTGCAAAGGCTCCCAGCAGCCAAAGCTGGAACAAGTTGGGCAACAAAACAAATAACCCAGTATTAGACCATAATCCCAAGTATAAAACACACCCGAGTCCATGCTGATATAAATAAACGAATAAATAAATGAGGGAGGGGCTGGGATTGGTGGCTCACGCCTCTAATCCTGGCACTCTGGGAGGCCGAGGCGGGTGGATTGTTCAAGGTCAGGAGTTCGAAACCAGCCTGAACAAGAGTGAGACCCCGTCTCTACTAAAAATAGAAATTAATTGGCCAACTAAACATATATAGAAAAAATTAGCCGGGCATGGAGGCACATGCCTGTAGTCCCAGCTGCTCGGGAAGCTGAGGCAGGAGGATTGCTTGAGCCCAGGAGTTTGAGGTTGCTGTGAGCTAGGCTGACGCCATGGCACTCTAACCTGGGCAACAGAGTGAGACTCTGTCTCAAAAAAATTGAAAAATAAAAATAAATGAGGGAAATTAGACAAATCTTCCCGAGCGCTCAATTCCAAGTAATTCCCGTGGATTCTCCGTGCCCGGGAGATGACGCTCACTTTCTTGCCGTCTTGAGCATGGCCTGGTCACTCCTCCGAAGAAAGGAGGTGTGGAAGTATAGAAAGCGTTAAAAAATAAAAAAGAAAAAGAAAAGGTAACTCTACAGAGGAGAAACCTGGCAGACACCACCGTAACAAAGTGATCAAAGTCTATCATCAGAGAACAAAACCACCAGCCCAGAGCACAGGACATTCAGCTGGAAGCCCAGATCGGGCGTCAGCAAACACACGAGGTTCGCTGGGCACCACCCACCTTTCTGGGTGCTTTGCCTGCGTGTGCTCCTTTCATCCTCCAACAGCCCTTCAAGGTGGGCACTGTCGTTCTCCCATCCTGCAGGTTTGAACGCTGAGGTGAGGGCGTCATGTAACTTACAGAGCCACTCTCGCTCCTCTGCCGTCATGGCCACCTCCCTAGATAAGGTCTGAGAAGCTCCGGTTCTGGGGAAATGGAGGCATTATAACCTGCCCACAGTCCCCAAATGCCACAGTGCCCCATGCTCTGTCCTTCCCCTTCCTGCTCTGTGCCAGGCCAGGCACTGGGCCATGGAGGTGGACACTGTCCCTCCCTGCCTTCATGGAGCTCTCGGTCTGGTGGGGGCGGCAGTAGTGATAGAGTAGGACCCAGGCTAGGATGGGGCAGAGCTGGATGTTACAGGAGCCAGAGCAGGGAACCTGACCCAGCCTGGAAGACCCAGGCAGGCTTCCTAGAGGAGGAGCCATACAGCTGAGGCCAAGTCCAAGTGGGAGTCCAACCAGGTAAGGGGGAAAGTGTTCCAGGAGAGTTTGGCCCTCTCCTGACTCCAGACCTCTGAGGGTGGGGTCTGAGTCTCCCCTCCAACACTTGGGCCCCATGTGACCGGGACAAACCTCCTTTGCCTCCAACACCACCCCAGCCCTTGGCTGTCACGCCATGAGCAGCCCGATGACACCACTCATTCCACTCCAAGCAGAACCTTCATCTCTGACCTCAATCTTCTCAGCTGGGAAGTGGGCCAGCTGCCCTCTCTGGGCTCCCAGCTGCAGGGGACTTGGCAGCCCTTCAATGCACCCAGCGAAGCCCCGAAGGAGGGAAGACAGCAATTACAGGGTGCTAGGTCTGGGTAGTGAGTTAGAACAGTGTGCGGCACCAGGCTGAGATTTCTAACTCATTAGCAAATCCTAGAGGAGACAAACTCTGGGTCCCTCCTCCCCACTCATGCCCCCTCAGCTCCAGCTGTGGCCTGGGGCCTAGGATGGGGCCTGGTGCACAACGGAAGCTGCTAGAACAGAGGGTGAATGAGTGTGCTGGAGTGAGACCTGGAGTCCTTAGCCCGGCTCGCTGTGCCTTTGGCCACGCTGCGCGGATGCTCGGACGGCCCCTCCTCAGAACAGCGTCTGGCACCCAGTAGGCCCTCAATAAGTGTTTGTTCAATTAACGAATGAAGGGGACAGGGGCTGGGCTTTGGGGACCTGAGGGCCCAGGAGAGCCAGATGTGGGTATGGTGGTAAGTGCCTCGCAGAGGGTCCTAGCACCCACTGGCTGGCCGGGAGGAACATGCAAGCAGGGGAGGGGGGACAACCAAGCATGTCCGAAGACCTACTATGTGCCGAGGACCATGCCAAGCCAGAGGCCCACACTGTCTTATTGAAGGACCACAATGACCCTTGTGCATGGGATTATCCCCATTTCACAGATGGGGAGCTTGAGGCTCAGTGAGGTTGCAGTAATCAGAGGAAAGGCCCACGGCTGGGAGGTGACAGAGTGGGGTCTGAGACAAGGGCCGGCTCATCCCACTGCTCGCTGCTGAATGACACTTGGGGACTGTGGGGGTTCATCTCAGGACACAGTGGAGAGACCCTGACTTGTCTGGGTGCCCTGGGCATGTCCCTCGCTGTCGCGGGGGCTCACTTTGTCCATCTGTAGCAAGGCAGGATGGAGGCGGGGCCCTGTCCCCACACAGGCCGGCCCACTCCCACACCGGGCGCCCTCTCCCCAGGCGGCCGGGAGCAGGCAGCGGGGAGCAGGCCGCACTCCAGCTCTCTGAGTCTGGCTTTCCAATCCAGACCTTGTCAGCCAGTCTCTGCCGGCAGAACCAGACCCGGTTTCTGGGAAGCTGCAGCCACATCCCACCCCTGCTGGGGGAGGAGGCCCCCTTTCTCCCGCTGGGCCTGGTCCCCATTTCAGCAGCCTCATCACATTCCCCAGTGGCCTCACGGCCTAGGAGACCGATGCAGTTTCCACACTGGTCTGGCAGGGCCCAGCGGCTGCCCGGCCAGGTCTCCTGCGGGGCGGAGGGGCCCTCCCCCAGGACCAGGACTGACACGCTTCCCCAAAGCCCCGCACCCCTCCCTGTACCCCGACTCTATCCAGGCTCCCCAGACTGGGCCTCCGTTCTCCGTCTGAGCCCTTGCCCGTCCCCACACGCATCTACCCTGTTATTTCTGCCTGTGGAAACTGCACCCTCCCTACCAGACCGTCCTCAGATGCCCCGTCCTCCAAGAGACCTGTGCAGAGCCTCCTCTGCTGCCACCGGTGGGGACACATCAGCCCCTCCACCCCCATGCTCCTGTCTTGGCTACGGATCACAGCTCTGTTGCTGACCCTCTCCTCTGAGCAGTGTGTGTGTGTGAGAGAGAGAGATAAAATGATAATAGCCAGCAATTACTGGGCACGTGGCATGCGCCGTGCTGACCAAATGCTCCCCACGGGTTAATTCATTCAGGTTGCCCAGCGACTCTGTGAGCTGGTGCTGCTGCTGTCCCACACGCTGGGGGACGGGGCTGTGTATCCCATTCATCCAGGACAGTCCTGGCTTAGGCCTGTTGTCCTAGCATGATCAGTAATAGTGTCCCCTTTCACCTTCTGCCTGTATTTGGACAATAATTTATCTGGTCACCTGACCACCGGGCATAGAGAAGTGAGGGGCTTGCCACAGCCGGCAAGTGGCAGAGTCAGGATTCGAACCCGGTCCCTTGCCCCAGCGCCGAGCTCCGAACTGTTGCTGGACTTCCAGGAAGGGAGCCTGGGTCCCCTCATGCGCCCCTCTCCACCCGCCTCTCATTTCACAGCATTCCTGAGAGCCTACTAAGTGCCACCCACCCTGCTAAGTGCCACCCATTCCTAAGCGCCTACTAAGTGCCACCCACCTGAGCGCCTACTAAGTGCCACCCACCGCCTGGAGCTCTTCCCATGCCCTTGGCATGATTTTATAGCTCATGTGTCACCTCCTCGGAGAGGGTACCCCCAACACCCACCTCGAAGGTGTCCCCACCACACCACTCTTCCTTCATGCCACGTCTGACTCTGCCACTTGGGCTCTCGTGCTGCAGCTCTTACTGCCATTAGAGCAGTATGGCTTGGTGGGGGCAGCCCCATGGCGGGGGGACAGGCCTGCTTTCTGTCCTCTTGGACCTCCAGACCTGACAC
Source organism: Lepilemur ruficaudatus (assembly GCA_963574885.1). Lineage (NCBI taxonomy): Eukaryota > Metazoa > Chordata > Mammalia > Primates > Lepilemuridae > Lepilemur > Lepilemur ruficaudatus. The sequence goes on from CAUYRT010016654.1 coordinate 12,005, forward strand.
CAGGCAGGTGCCCCACATATTTGATGAAGGAATCAGTGAATGGTGCTCGGTGCTAGCGGGGAGAGCCAGGAGGGGGCGGCCCAGGTGGTGGCCTCAGAGACCCCCCCCCGGGAAACGTTCAGAACACACAAAAGAGAGATGCTGTGATGTGACAACGTGGGGGCTTCGGCACCCAGAGAAAGAACAATGTGCTCAGCCTGGGGAAGAGTCTGGGAAGCTTCCTGGAGGTGGTGTCTGAGCTGAGACTTGAAGGATGAGGAAGGGTGTTGGGGGTGGGGGAGAACAGCAGGAGGGAGGCTCACAAGCTGAAGAAAGGCCAGTGTGGCTGAAGGCAGAGGGCAGGGGCCTAGTGGCGGGGAGGGTCAAGGCTGGGGGTGGGGCGGGGTCTGAACCCGGAGGGCCTTGTTGCCAATCAATGGTTCTTAACTGATGGGGGCGGGGAGATAGGCAGAAAACCACAACTTGTATTGTTTTCAAAACTGCACTGCCCCTCGTGAAAGAATTGTCTACGTGTTGACTCATACCAAAGAAAAGTCCATTTATTCGCCTGCCCTTCCTGGGTTTGCAGCCAATGCCCGCCTGGCTCTACAGCCTGCTCTTCAGAGCCGCTCCCAGGGCTCAGCCACCGAGGAGGACGCAGGTGTCCCAGCCCCGCCCCCACGACCATGTCCCAGCCATCTGTCCCGCCCCTGTGCTGGTCGTCTGGGAAGGTCCATTGTGGCGGCCTCTGACATCACGGCGGGGGGCAGCGTGATGTCACAGGGCCCCATTGTGGCCTCACAGGGGGGTGCCCCCACCAGAGGCCCACTCCCCACCCCCGGACTCCAATCCTATTAAGCACGGGCTGGGACAAAGGAGGGGGTTTTGTGTTGTAACCATGTCTGAGGGAGGGGATGGCAAGCGGCTGTGCATTCCAGAGCCTGCCCCCACCCCCGGCCTCCGGGGCAGGCTGGAGGCCCCGCTGCCACCTCAGGGCCGTCTCCACGCCAGCCACCTCCCTCTGCAAGGGGGACAGCAGAGATAAAGGAGCTCCAGGCCCCGAGCCTCCTGCCTGTGTCACCCTCAGTCTGGAGCCAGATCCTGACGGCAGCGGTGTACAGGCAGGGCCTGTGTGATGGGGAGGTGCCCTGGGGGCCTTCTAGGGCCCTGGAGGCAGAGTCAGCCGGAGCCGAAGAGGCCCCAACTCTGAAAGACAAGTCTGGGGGAAGCAACCTCAGGGCACAGATGGTGGACAGAGGCCTGGAAAGGGACAGGACTTGTCCCCAGTGTACCAGTGAGCACTTATTAAACACCTATTGAGAACTCTACTGGACTATGCCAGGGTCATGTGATTTCACAACCCTGGAAGGTGGTGGCTGGCACCAGCCCTGGCCGCCCAGGACTCGCACTCAGAGAGGGAGGCCTAGCTTGGGAACAGCTTGGTGTCCCCTCCTCCCAGGCTTTAGGGTCAGAGGTCTGACCTGCACTAAATTATGTTCCCTCCCTTTGCGGAGCCTTCATTTACTCATCTGTAAAATGGGCCCAACAGCACTCTTGTCACAGGATTGTTGTGGAGACTGGATGAGACAGTGTGAACACCCGGGATGTTGTTTGAGGTCCTTGGCCACCCCTTGACCGTCCCCAGCTGGGGTGGGGCTATTTCCATAGTCCTGGCACCATCTCTCCTTACTCTCCTTGGGCTCCAGTGCTCAGCCAAGCTGCCCCCAACCCAGGCTGGCGTCTGCACCTTTGGATGGACTTGTCTGGGCCCCAGGCTGGGTGGAGGACGCAACTGACCAGGGACACCCAGGTCGGGGCAGGCAGCAACTTCAGGAGAGGCCTCGGCACACCCCACCACCACAGTGTGGGTTTCTCCGGCCTTGGCGAAGCGCCCAGGCATGCAAGGAGGCTGGGGGCGGCTCAGTTTCGGGCAACAAAGCCCCCTTTCTCCCTGGCTTGAGGAATGCCTGGCACCCCCTCTTGCCCCTGCCTTGATCCGTATCTGCTACCTGGACCTGGGCCCCAGTGTTCACTTGGGGGGACCCAGGCCGGAGCCTGAGAGGCAGCTCTGGCCCTTTACAGGATGCGAGTGCCAGCCCCTCTCCTCCGCGGTGACGTCACCCACCTTCACATGCCCCCCCATGTGCACACACACGCAACACACACAAACACACGCACGCCCATGCACACCCACAAGAGCATGCACACACATGCATACCCACAAACACACGCACATGCACACAAACACATGCATACCCACAAACACACGCACAAACACATGCACACCCATCACACCCACAAAAGCATGCACACACAAACACATATACACATGCACACACAAACACATAAACATACATGCACGCACACAAACACATGCACACAGACCCCCAACCCCCAAACAGCCCAGCCCTCAGGTTGCAGCCCTAAGCCCCGTCCAGAATCCGAAGCGTCCCCAGCTAGGAGAAAGGCCACAGGTGCCACGAGGGCAGTGCCCTGCCTCACCATGGTGGTTCTCAATATCCTAACTCAGCAAAGCAAAAAGTCACAGCCCACCCATACCTGCCCCCAGTTTTTGTTGGTATTGGCTTGTGAAATCCCAGAGTCTGCCCCTCGACTGTGCCCAAGCCCCTCATTTTCACCAAGCAGGGTGCAGAGGCCCAGAAAGGGCAGGGGTGGCCCCAGGCCACAGAGCCTGGTGGGGTGAGGACTGGATGTGAAAAGGGGTGGTGAGGGCCACACGAGTGTGCTCTGGTGCCCAACCCGGCCAGGGAGGAGCACTCGCCTCCCTGGTGATGCTGCACCCTTTGAACAGACAAGAACACCGAGTCTCCAGGAGGAGAGGCCCAAGGCCCAGTGAGAGCTCCGGCCCTGGCCCCGTGGGTGGAGGCGGTAGTCAGCCATTGAGCCACCAGGTCTCCTCCCGGGCACCACAAACCAGCACAGACCCCAGCCTCGCCTGGGATGAGCCGCTGCCCTGGTCTTGACCCCTGGTGGGACCTGCCCCTCCTGGGCAGACTCTGCCCAGACACCTCAGGAATGCAGGGCAGGGACCCAGCGTAGATGGGATCTAGAGTTTGGGGGTGCACAGAACAACAAAGCCACGGGGCTCTCCCCACACCCCCAGGCTGGACCACAGGTTGCAGAGTGAGGCCCCTGGGGAGGCTCAGGCGTGTGTCTCCATGTGCTGTGCGACCCTTGGTATGCAGCTGCCCATCTCTGGTTTCCTGGGTTGCAAAATGGAGCTCCAGAGTCGCTGAAGCTCTGAGGCTGGGACTCCTGGCAGTGGGCAGGCAGAAGTGGGGGCCAGCCCCAGTGGCTCCTCCCGCTGCCTCCTCCCGCAGCCTCAGGAATCGCCTTAATTACAGCGTCAGCCTTGCTGCGCTTCCTGCCATAAACCCAGGAATCTAAATTAGAAGGCAGGAGGCCGGCCCCCCTTCCCTCCGACCCCCCAAGTCTGCCGGGAAATTCTCCTGGAGACAGGCCGCCAGCAGGGGCTAACCTCAGAGGTGCCCAGGGCCCAGACTGGGAGGCCTGAGAGGCTGTCCCCAGAACCCTCATGCCTGTCACTGCCCAGCACCCACTCCGTGTCAGCAGTACTGCAAGACTGGCATAAAGATTCCTGTTTACAGAGGAGGAAACTGAGGCACGTGCCCAAGGTCTCCCAGGGTGATTGTGGATGAGCTGGCCGGACCCAGGTCTCTGGCTCCCAGCTAGGGCCACCTTTGCGGAAGGCAGAGGGCTGTGTGGGGGACAGAGGAGATGACCCGTCTACCTGGGAAGGGGGCCCTGACCCATGAGTCCCCCCTCGGCCCCAGGGGAAGGTGGGAGGGAGGTGGTTGGGGGTGGGCAGGGCGCATTCTGAGCTGGGCCCCCATGTGGCTTTGCTTCCCCATCCCCTGGGACCTGGCTAGCCAGGCCAGGGCTGCACTGGGCCGGAGTGGGACAGGGCGGCCCCGGATCCCGGCACAAACCCTGCCGGAGAGCTGCGTGTGTGATGGAGCATGTGTGAGTGTGTGTTTGCACCCTTGTGTGTGTGTAAGCTTGTTCCCATGTGTATTTGTGTCTCTGTGCGTCTGTGTGCGCCCCTGTGAGCTTATGCCCGTGTGGATTCGCGTGTGACCGCGAGTGTGTGCCTGTGCGTGCGCGTGTGGTGGGGAGGTGAGGTCATCTGGGCAGGAGGGAACTGAGCGTGTCCAAACCACTGGAGCCACTGGGGGAGAGCAAGACAGACTCCGGGAGGGGGCAGGGGTGACGGAAGCCTGGAAGGCCGAGAGGGAAGGAGACCAAGGCCGGGAGGAGAGAGAGGCGCAGGACAGAGGTGGGGCGCAGACAGACGGGACCTGGAGGGTGTCGGGGCAGTAGCAAGGAGGCAACGATAGGCCCACGAAATGCCCGGAGAGACGATGCTTGGGAAAGAGGGTCCCACAGATGTGGACGGTGCTGCCCGGAGGGGAGGGTCTTCCTGACTTCCCCTCCCCTGAGTGGAGGACCCAGGACCCTTTATGGCCGTTTTTCCTTCTGGTCGGTGGGTCTAAGGCAGTTTTTGCAGGACCTGTGATGTGCGTCCCAGGGGTGGGCCTGCCTGAGGACGGGAGGCTCAGTGGAGAGTCGGGTGGGCCCGGGTGTGCAGTGGGGAGCCCTGGGGAGCACAGGAGGGCCCTCCACATAGAGCAGCTGTGCAGAGGCCGGTGTAGGGCCGGCTGGGCAAGGCCAGGGCAGGGCCTGGGTGCGCTCTCCCAGCCCCGCTGGCCTCGTGACCGCCCACACTACCCCCTCCCACATCCTCCCTGACCCAGTGGTTTCAACCAGAGGCAATTTTACCCTCCCCCTGCCCCAACCCAGGGGACATTTGGCTCCATCTGGAGACATTTTTGTTTGTAACCATTTGGTGGGGGGGAGGGGCAGTGCTACTGGTATGTAGAGGGTAGAGTCCGGGGAAGCTGCTAAACATCCTACAACAAAGAATTTTCCAGCATACTCACTTCCCTTCGGTTCCCAGAGCACGGCACATTCGTGTCCGCCTCAGGGCCTTTGCACTTGCGGTTACCCTTGCCTGGAATGCTCTTTGCCCCAAATCATCACGCAGCTGCTTCCTTCTCGTTTTTTTCGAGAATCTGCTCACACGTCACTTCCTCAGAGCGGTTTTTCCTGACCCCTACCCCTCCTGCACGCTCTGTCACAAACCTCTGATTATTTCCTTCCCAGTACTTATCCCCAAATCACGAGGATCTTGTTTATTTATTGGGATTCTCATTTATAGCTCGTCTATCCCTCTCTTGGCTCTGAGCTCCATGAGGACTTTGTTGGCCACTGAGTACTATGTGACAAGACTGAGAGCTCAGAACAGCCGAGACATGTGGCTTAGAACTCTTTGCATGTTAACTGATCTCAGCCCTTTGAGGTAGGCACTGTAGTTGTGCCCATTTCACAGATGGGGAAACTGAGTCTTGGAGGCATCAAGTGACTTGCCCGGAGTGACACAGCTCATCAATGTGTGAGCTGGGATTTAAATCCAGGCAGACTGACGCCGGCACTCACGCCCTTGCCCACCACACGACGGCCTCTTTGTGAATGAGAGTTGAATGTATGTCTGTCTCGGTCACCAGGAAGCATGTCCCGGCAACCCAGGTCCCCATCTTTCCCTCTCTCCGAGAAAGCCTCCCTGCACCCCCAGGTCTGGAGCATACTGTCCTCAGAGCTGTGGCTTCCAGAAGGAAGGAAAGGGGCACTCTCCACTCCAGGTCAGCAGGGAGATAGGCCCTTCTTGGCGGATTCCTACAATGAGGAGACTCAGGGTTCCTCACCACAGGGAGCCCCAGGTCTTAGTCACCGCAGTAGGGCCACAACCACACTGATGACTCTCCCAGGCCCTGGGTATGCCAGCTTGTGACAGCTCTGCCCTCCTCCAGACCCAGAGCCGGGCAGGAGGGGCCTGCCTGGGGACAGGGAAGGACATACCCCTTCCTCATGCCCCCCCCACCGGGTAGTGAGGGCTGAGCCCAGTACTGGGGACCCTGAGTCACTAAGGAGGCCCCCCCAACAGCTGGCATCCCCTAATAAGGAACTGCAACCAAGAGGTAGGGTCACAGCTGAGACTCCAGGAAGCTGTGGGTGCAGGCTGGGGCACCCTTGCCTTCAAAGTGGGGGAGGAAGTTAGAAGTCTGCCCAGATTCCCAGCCAGGAGGCCCCAGCCAGTCCAGAGCCCACTGGCCGCCCCTTCCATACCCTCTGCCCTGTGCTGGGCACGGGTTCCCCCGGACCATCCCACCAGCTGCACAGTCCTGGCCCAGTCTCCCCAGAACTGCTTTCCCTGTGCCTGTCCCCTCGCCCAACATCCGTGGCTCCAATCAAGTGACAGTCCAGGCCTGGGACCTGTCAGGGAAGCCCTAGTTCTCATCCATTCATTCACCATTCCAGCGCGGTGTCAAGGCGCAGGCTGGATCGGGACGGCTACGTCAATGTTTTGCTCCACCGCTCACTGGCTGAGTGACTCTGGGCAAATATCTTCATCTTGCTGGGCCCCCGGTTTCGCAACAGTAAAAAAGGCAAGATCACCAGATGTTTAGGAGGCTGCACGGGGACGAGGCACGTAGTGTCAGCACAACACCCACTGGCGGTGCGGGCTCCATCAGCGGAGCTGCTTTTGTTTGGATTTTCTACGAAGACTCCCTGAGGCTTCTAGGCATGCGGAAGAAGGTCCTCTCCTGTCTAGAGAGCCAGGCTGTGACGGCCAGCAGCAACCCCGGGCCCACGCAGGACCTGAGGGCCTCGTGAGGGGAGAGGCCGGGGAGGCCCGAGTCCTGGGTTCCCACCCCGGCTTTGCTGCCGAGTGGTCCCGTGGCCAGGGCGAGTCCTCCCCCATCGGGTCTCAGGCTCGCCATCTGAACGAGGATGGGTTGGCTTGGTGGTCTCAGAGAAGCAGGACTGTGAAGACTGCCTGGGTTCGAGTCCTGCCTCTACCACTTACCACCGGTGACCTCTCTCTGTCTCAGGGTTCATCTGTAAAATGGAACAATGATAGGACCGGCCTACAGGAGCGCCAAGAGGAAGGAGTGAGTTAATCCATCCACTTAGCATAAGTGCAACAGATGTTAGCCATTACTATTACTAGCTGACACTATCTCTAAGGATCTGTTTTTTATTGAGATGTAACTCACATACCATAATAGTCACCCTTTTAAAAATATACTTCACGCCTGTAATCCTAGCACTCTGGGAGGCTGAGGCGGGTGGATCGCGCAAGGTCAGGGGTTCGAAACCAGCCTGAGCAACAGCGAGGCCCCATCTCTACTAAAAAATAGGAAGAAATTAATTGGACAACTAAAAAAAATTTAGCCGGGCATGGTGGCACATGCCTGTAGTCCCAGCTACTTGGGAGGCTGAGGCAGGAGGATCACCTGAGCCCAGGAGTTTGAGGTTGCTATGAGCTAGGCTGACGCCACGGCACTCTAGCCCAGGCAACACAGTGAGACTCTGTCTCAAAAAAAAAAAGATAAGTAAGTAAATAACATGGTATGTGATAAGGTAATAGGTATCTTAGAAAAAGAAAAAGCAAAATCAGGTAGACGGACTGGAGTTGCCAGTACGTTGCTGCTGCAAGAGAACTTGCTCATGGCTTCTACCCGGCACCAGCAACCAGCCTGGGATGTGCAAAGTGTTTCCCGAGTATCTGGTGGTATTGATGTTAGGAGACCTCTGTGTTGATCATCTATCCTTAGAGCTACCCTCAGCAAAGCAGCAGGTGACACCTGGGTACTAGCCTCAGCACTCAGCACGGGGCACAGCATCACCACCCAGCTCACTACACATTCAGGAAGGAATGGCTCTCAAGGACCTCCGAAGATGTTCTCGTGATGTTAAGTTCGTGATGTTAAGTTCTCAGAATTCCAGAAACATGTTCTAATCCCATCTCATGGGTATCTCTGACGTACTCTAGCAGAATTATAAGACTGACAGGCAAAAATGGCTATATAACCCTGTAACCACTGATGGTTAAAGATGAGAGAGTGGGGCAGTTCATACAACTTTAAATTTACCAAGACGGGAGACCAAAACATTCAGTTCTCCCCAGAGGCCTGGTCAATGTCCTAGGGCGTCTCAACTCACTTAACTTGCAGCACGAAACGCTTCTGTAAAGGTGGGTGCAGAGTGGCAGTGCTAGCTTAAGGTTCTGGATTCGTGCCGTGAGGGGGACGTGTGCACATCACACACCCCTCAGGCCTCCTGTCATGGGGACAACAGGAGACAGGGGAACCCTAAGCCACTCCTTCCAGGATCTCTTCCTTTAAGGAAAGACTGAGGGGAGAGCTAACAGGGCCACCCCATGCACCGGGGCCAGGGCAGCTGGTCTGGAGACCACAAAAGGAGTGCCTTTCACTCCGACCTTCGCAGCTGAGTGATACAGGCAGAATGTGAGCATGCCTCTCAGACTTCAGGGTCAGAACTGGAACCAGCCAGCCGGTGGGTAAAGCAAATGCCCAGCGCGAACCCTATCAGCTGCGCTGCTCAGGAATCCTGACTACAAAACGGAAGACCTGGACTCACCAAAGGGACCCTTGGGCATTAGTGACAAGATGTCTGATTCTGATTTACATTTTTAACAGATTTGGGGTAGCAAGCAAGCTTAGATCAAATATCCACATTTTTCTTCCAGTAAAGAAGGGCAAAGGAGAAGGGAAAACCTTGGGAAATATTTTAGTCTAAGAAAACCAGTCTCAAGACACCTCCGTAAACTGCCCCCTCGAGGGAAAGGACCAAGTCTGCCCGACTTCACCATTTTGGCACTGAGAGCCCCCATCCCTGGAACCTCTAGTCCCAGGTAAAGCAGGACAGGTGGAATCCCACCTGCAGAGCCTGCCCCATACCAGTGCCTCCTGTCCTAAAAATACCTCTGTTCGTACCAAGTGTCATGCAAAACTTGGGAATCCTCCCTTGGTGCTTCCTTTCCTTCAGCCAGCCTCGTTATGAGGTGCTCAGAAGGGAAGAAAGCAGTAAGGAGAAGGGGGTGTCAGCCTCATGCGCCCCTGCCCCTGACTGCTCTACACTCAAAAGCGGTGTGGTGTGGGAAGGACACGCTCAAGCCCACCTGTCACACCCCACACTTACACTCTCCTCCAAAAACAAAATCCTTCCCTCTTTGTCTATATAATTATCATCCTTAGATTACTAAGGATTTCTTGCATTTTGACTAAAAAATTTCCTGATTCTGCAACCTGAAAAAAAAATTCCTTTTAAATAGGGCGTGTCAACTGCCATGGATAGAGTAAACTAAACTGATGGATCACGACAAGTAGACATTTTAAATAAGAACCAATAAGCCATTTGTCTTCTAACCTTATTAAATTCTAAAGTTTCCTGTAACTTTCCTGGCATAACAACTGAACTCTAGAAAACACAGGTGAAATTTGTTTAATGATTTCACATCCCAGAATGGCATTACTCTGCTGCTGTGGTTTGCCTCCCGATTCTGAAGTGGAGCACGGAGGGCGGGGTGGAAGGAACACTCGGTGAACTGAAAGTTTCTATTCCTCGGGCTGCAATTAAATGATGTACTGCATACGCTGGTGCTCAATACCGACTATCAAGCTGCTCCCATTTACAGCTGGAACCTCAGCTGAGGGTCGATGTTCTTAAGAGGTTACGCTTTAAGTCTTCAGCCCACTTAACTCAAGTGGTAAACAAATCAGGACCCAAGCTCATGGGAAGGGGACAGGAGGGAGGGTCTGAGCAGGATGATGGTACCAGGGGCAAATGTCCAGAATACCATTTCTCTTTCACCCCCAAACCGGCCAGTTACCCGTCTGTTTTTACCTTAATGGCTTTTGCGGTCTCCAGTGACTGCTCAGGAGGGATTCCCACCTCCCTCTCCCTTAGCAGCTGTTGAATGAAATACGTAATATCTCTACCTGCAATCGGGATGTGTTTGATGCAGCTTCCAATTACATAACCTTCCGCCTAGGGAAGAAAGGAGGCAGAACAGCCGTGTAAGTAATTCCACAGTGAAGAGCAACCTGGACTCATGAAGTTTCCTGCCTCATCTTCCCTGCCTGCCCCTTCATGGTTCTAACAAGCAACTGAATCCCCACTCTGTGCAAGCTCAGTACAAGAGGTCTTTTGAAAGGACTGCACATGCAATTCCATTAATATTTAAAATTCTAAATTATTCAAATAACCTCAGACTCTCCAAAAACAACCAAAATGATGTTTTCATTAGGAATGTGAAAAGAAAAACCACATAGGGTAGTTCAATTCCAAAAAGTAATACCGGCTATGAGCATAGTAAATCCAGTAGGTTTTTTTCCTCTCGCAAAAAGGAAAGGGTTTTATCTATAAGTTGTAAAGCCAACTATAAATCTGCTTATGTTTAAAAGTCAGCAATTTGGTTAAGTACACAGGACGTAGGTTCTAACAACCTGGATTCAGATCCCAATTCTACATTCATTAGCTTAGTGACCATGGACAAGTTTAACATGTTTCATTCTCAGCACCTTCATCCATAACGTGGGGCAAATAACACCCCATAGGGATTTATAATATAGTTTAAATGAAACCTTATAAGTCAAGCACATAGCACTGTTCTGGCGTGAACTAGGTACTTAATAAATGTCCCATTTATTGTACTAAAATCTGTATTTGTTAGGAAAGATTCCTAAACACTATGTCATATGAAGAACAGTGCTGATGAGGAGTTTGGATTCTCACCCCACTGCCCCCCTGAGCCAGTGAAGGCATGTCTGTGAGGTGCCAGGAAAGGAACCGATAATGACTTGTCATCTGAGGCCAGGCACCAGCAGGGCTGATGCCAGGAGTCCACATGCCTGCAGCCGTGATGGGCCCCAGGCTCCCTCATGGACCCTCCTGCGGGCACAGACTTGCCGCGGGACTACAGGCTTGGATGCACATCCTGCTGATGGTCCAAGTGGACAACGCCTATCGAAGTATCGCCAGATAAAGAGACACGCTCAGGTTTCACATTACAGCACATTACAGCTTCTGAGCTACCACACCCAAGGGAGACAGAGGGCAATGGAAGTGAAATGCTGACTTATTTTACAGATATATTCATTCTAATAATTACATGCACTAGATATAGTCACCAGTTCAGTTACAAGGACAACTTACGAATTCCTCCTATGGTATTTTTCCTGATGTACCTAACTTCTAGAAGCAAAAGAAGACTTGGGCTTTCTGCAGAGTCCAAGTATTAGCATAATATTTTAAGATGGAGATAAAAGGTTTGTGTAAATTATTAAAATAGTAAAGATGAACTTCAACCCAAAAAAATAATATCATCTTTCTAACACAAACTATTCACATTATATTCTTTGCATTACATATAACATTGTCTAAAATTAACTCAATCAGTTAATATTCAATAAGTATCAGCTCATCACAACACTAAAAACATTAAACAAGCTATATGTCCAACAAGAAAATGAATAAGTGAATTATGCTATGCCCACACAAAAGGCTATTACACATTTATTAAATATTTGTTGACAGACTATTTAACTGTAAGAGAAATAATTAGGGTTAAATTAATATGCAAAATATAACTCTAGGATTATACAATTAGAATCCAAAACCAAACATGGGATACTCCAGTTTTGTTTAAAATGTATACATGTGTGTGTACATACACAAGTTTGTGTCTATGAAAAAGAGCCTGGAAGGCTATACAAATAAAAGTATAACGTGGTTGGTTCTCTGGGTGAGTTTATAGGTAATTTTATTTTCTTCTTCACATTTTTCTATTTTATCCAAATTTTCAAAAAATATACAATTTTTATAACTGGGAGAAAAATCTGAACTAAGACACAGTTAAAAAATTTTTAAAAACAACTCTCTCTGTGGACCTGAACACCATCTAAAATATGCTTTCTTTCCTTTTCCTAAATCAGATACATGAAGTAGGCCAAGAACCACAGGGCAGCAACCCCAGGAGCCCACAGCACCTTATTGCTGAGAAAGCGAGAGGCCTAAACTCTCAGTAAGTATCACAGTCAAGGGAACTAACACTTCTCAGCAATCCACGAAAGGAGCAATCTGAGAGCGGCTTGAAGGGGGCTCGAGCCCAGAGCACACTGCACAGGGAGAGGCACCCACTCCTCCTCCCACACAAAGGACACGCTGGCAGGAGCACAAGGGGGCAGGCAATTTGGCTTTTTTCCCCTGACTGTAGGCACATTAATCATTAAGCTTTTCCACTGCAGTAACTTCTGACCTTTAAGGAATTAAAAGCATTAGTATATTAGTACATCATTCCTTCAACTTCTCGAAATAAAATGGTGACTATTATTACAATTAAATGAATGGTTTTTCAAAATTCTAATTTGCATTTTTTAAAAGTGTATATATACACACACCCATACACACAGAAAACATACTTGTAACACACATAAATAACTAGTCTGGTGGCTACTGAGGAAGGGATGTGACAGGAGGAAGATGAGGGGGAGTCTAACTTTCCCTGGATACCCACTTCAGATGGTTCCAATTAATTTTCAAAAAATTAATTTTAAATAATTCCCTTAAATAGTCCATTGGTCCAAAAGAAAAATATAGCGATCTCTTGAAACCTGAATTAGGAATCATTTCTCTAATATTTTGAAAATTAAAACCAAAAAGTGATATTGCAGATCCTTCTGCAATCCAAAATGTATGATCTCTCCTTCTTGGCTTTTAAATAAACTTAAATAAACAAGAGGCAATTTCTCTGAAGCATGAGCTGAGTAAAGCCATTCACATCTCTTCACAGAACACAGACAAAATCCTTCGAATGGGCATGCACTACACCTACAGATCAGACGTCCAGAATGACTTCTGCCTCCCAGCATTTCAGAATTACAAGCCAGGCAGGTGTTCCTACTGATGTGCCACCCACAGGAATCAAGTAGAGGCCCTGGAGATCCCAAACAGCCACTGACATTCTGACTGCAGAAATTTGCCACTACGAATTTAAAATTGCCAAAGCCGTAAATATTGGTCATCTTTTTTACTCTTTTTCATATGCCTGGGTTTTTAAAACTCGTTACATATTCTAAGTACAACTATCACTTAAAAAGTAGTATTTTAACTACAGAAGGGTGTTTTTGTAATTTTTTCTGTACCTCAAATCAGGTGTTAAATATAATAATAATATAGTTGAGAATATTCACGATTCTGCTTACCACTGGGATAACGTGGGTAACTCCATCTCCACTGTCAATGACTATCCCTGTCAACGTACGTTCGCCAACTTGTCGGGATGTCCACGATGCTGCTAAGGCCAGCACTGCCTGGAGAAAAGACATGTTAACTAACCACTTGCACACGGGTAGCATTTTCTGAAGTATCCTGCCCGCTTGTTCTCAGGTTCCATCAACATACACCCAGAAATTCTAACATGGTAGGTACAGGGCAATTTGGGCCCTCAGGGGACATTTGGCAATGTCTGGCGCCATTTTTCACTGTGGGGGAAGGGAGGCTGGTGGTGGCGCTACTGTCTTCTGGTGGGTAGAGGCCAGAGATGCTGCTAAACACCCTGCAATGCACAGGACAGCCCCCATGACAAAGAACTGCCCAATCCAGAGCACTGAGGCTGGAACATCTGGGAAACACCCATCTCATTTGTTACCCAAAATTTCAGTCAATTCCCTTATGTAAGATGGCAGTCAAATAATCACCAAAAGTAACCAAAAAACCTCACATGAAGAACAGGTAGGTTCATAAGAAGTTCTGCAAGCTCATGGAACCACAGGGTCCCTCAGAACCAAGAGAGTACACTGGGACTAGTAAGAGCCCAAAATCAAAAACGCAGAACCCTCTAACAGTATTTATTTTGTTTTTCTGTTCAGAAGTAAGTAAAAAATGCCAGAAGGAGGACCACATCTGCACCTCTGGCTTGTCACCCCGAGAAAAATATATTAGACTTTAATGCAAGTAAAAAGACTGAGGCAGGTAAGACAAAGTCTATACCAGTAACACAAAGATAAAAATACAAGTCATGGAGCACGTTCTCGACAGTCTTTTTAGTTCAAGTCTGAACGGCATGTATATGGAGAGGGACTGAAAAGGAAGAACAGCACAATCTCGTAACACCGAACCTCTGGAATTACCATGTCTTTCACTACTTGACAACTAAAGTTCTTTGGGAATCATAAAAAAAACAGAAACAAAAAAACTGTGCTTTTACCTGAACTGCAATGTAGAGTCCTGGTACATTAAACGATTCAAACATGATTTCTGCAAGATATTCTCTATTTTCTGGTGTATTCAGTGGAGGTTCTGTCTATAAACAGAAAACATTCGCTGCATTTAGTGTTTACCCAAATTTCATGTAATTACATCGGAACCATAAAAAAGTCAGCCTAAAAGAATGTTAGCTGGGATATTATACCACTCCCAAACTTTACAGACAGAGGATGCCCAAAGTGATCGATTACAGAAATATGGCTGTTGGTCTTAAAAGCTTTAGGATGGCAGAGTCAAGGTCTCTGAAGGCTTCTGCCCTTATTACCTACCCAAAACAAGAAAGTGTTACAGGAAAGGACAGGCTGTCTTCAATCACATAACACCTGAACACCCTGAAACTAAATATCCCTGAAGCTAGTTGCCAAGGGCAGTGAAAATGCAACCAAGATGAGTGAGGACACCAAAGTGACTTCAGATCTCATGCAGATGAGCACGCCCCCCCAGGGGTGAGCCAAGGAAAAGCAAGCCCTTGCCGGAGCAGGCTCAGTTTGAGCAGGATTGCTGCACCGAAGCCCTCTAACCCACCTGACACCAGAGCGGCAGCGGAGGCAAGGGGAGGCCACACATCTTTACAATCCAGATGAAAGGAAGGAAAGTCCAAGGTAGAAGCCTAGTTTCTCCCAGACACTGCCCTGGACCTCCCCAGCCTACACTCACACACATTGCTAGCCCCGGAAAAAATGCCCTCATTCAAAGATGAGCACAAAGAAACCAGCCAGCGATCATTTAAAAATACTAAAAGAAAAAGACAAGAGAGAAAGAAAAGTAACAGGAAAAATAAATGGCAGACAAAAAACACATACCAAGAAAAATATAAAAACAAACCAGATGAAAATGTCCAGGACTTTCCAAAGACGTTTCTGAGAATCCAAATATCCATTTTAAAACAGTAACCATTATCAAATAGAAGAAAATGATAGGATATAGAAACATAAAAATAAATAAACCTGCTTTTTGGCATTCAGCAATATGTGGTGAACTTTTTTCCATGTCAACAAATATGGAGCTATACCTCCATATAAAGCTGTAAAAAAAAAAAGAAGATGAAGAAGAAAATTCTCTGGACCTTTTGGCAAAAAGTCCACATCACCCTTTATTATGGACTGAATGCACCCCCATCACCAGAATTCACATATTGAAGCTCTAATCCCCAATATGACTATGTGTGGAGACAGGGCCTTTAAAAAAGTAATTAAGGTGAAATGAGGTCGCACGTATGGAGGGGTGGAGCCCTAATTCAATAGGACTGGAGGCCTTATGAGAAGAGCAGACACAGGAAACCAATCTCCCTCTCTCTGGCCAAACACACCTGTCATACTGCAGCATGCATATGGTCTGGTTAAGAGTTCTGAAGTCAAACAGGGTGGGGTCAAATCCCAGCCTTCTATGTTACTATTAATAAATTTGGTAAGTTATTTCATCTCTCCCTGTGTTTCCTCATCAGTAAAGCATTAGTAATTAGTACCTGGCCCAGAGAGCTGGGAAGATTAAAGGCAGCCTAATATAACGTGTTTAGAGCACACAGATGTGCTCAATGGGAGTGAGTGATTATTACTAAAATTATCAGTAAGTACAAAGGAGAAATTCACTTAGGAAAAGAAAAAGTCTCTCAGTTAAAACCAATAAACAAAATCAAATTATATTCTGGGGTAAGATTCTTCTAAAATAAAGTGGCTCAGAAAAGTTAAAAGGCAGCATTGTCTATCAGTATTAGAAGATCATAAACAACCTAAATAACACTAAGGAACTAATTAAATCAGTTATGCTACATCCAGAAAATAAACACTTTCCAGTGGGAGCTGGTGTTCAATGGGTACAGAGTTTCAGTTTGGGAAGACACAAAGGTTTCTGGGGACAGATGGTGGTAACAGTTGCACAATAAAGTGAATGTACTTAATGTCACCAAACTTTGCATTCAGAAACTATTAAGATTGTAAATTTTGTTATGTGTATTTTACAATAAAAAATTTTTAAAAACATGTTTATAGATATCATAGCAATAAGCAAAGCAATAAAATATTGATTGATACATAAAAGAGCACAGGGCATGAACACCCAACTCACAAAAGAGGAAATACAACTACGTGTGAAAAAATGTACAAGGTCAAAGTTACAAAAAATGCAAGCTAAAAACACAAGGTGGGCTGGGCGCGGTGGCTCACACCTGTAGGCAATCCTAGCACTCTGGGAGGCCGAGGTGGGAAGATCCCTTGAGATCAAGAGTTCAAGACCAGCCTGGGCAAGAGCGAGACCCTGTCTCTACAAAAAATAGAAAAATTAGCCGGTTGCAGTGCCACATGCCTGTAGTCCCAGCTACTCCAGAGGCTGAGGCAGGAGGATCACTTGAGCCAGGAGTTTGAGGCTGCTGTGAGCTATGATGACACCACCGTACTCCAGCAGACGCAACAGAGCGAGACTCTGTCTCACAAAAAAAAAAAAAAAAAAAAGGTTTTTTTCAGAGCCGTTACCTGAACTTGACCTAGAGATTTCAGGACAATCATGGATTCATACATTCATCTCTAAAATACCAAGGATGGCCTATTTTACGTTTGGTAATCAGTTAACTTTCAATCAATAATCAACATGTAAATGCTACTGACTCCTAAATCAACATCTGCAGCCTGAGCCGCTTCCCTCCGGGCTTCTTTACCTGTGCAGCCGTCACCCTCAGACCACAGCATATACAAACTAAACTCTTCTTCTTCATCCTCCCTCAAGTGAGTTTCTTCTAACGTTGCGCCTCTCAACCAATCACACTACCGTCTACGCACTGCCCAACCTACAGATCTGAGTCATCCTAGATTCCTCTTGTGCCCCCAATTCTAATCTCTAAGACCCATCAATTCTACCTCTGCCACCTGTATGTCTGCCACCTATATGTAACTCATCCTAACCAACCGTACGTGCTTCAGAAAATGGCCGCACACCAGCCCACGAGGGTACAAGCAAGAACAATGAGGCCAAACACAAGAGCAGGAGAAACAGCTGCGTGAATAATCCGACAGCTCTGCCCCATCCTACTCAGTGAGTACTGGCTCCATGAGTCTGATTTCTCGCAGGCGCTCTCAACTTCAACCTACACACTTTCAAAGTGTGAGCATATTGCTGGACTGAGGATAATTTCTGACAAACACTGTGTGCTTTTTATATACTGTGTTGTACCCCTAAATATAAGTCAACTACCTCAGCTGGTGCAGAAGGAAATTCCTCCACACTGAAGGAAAATTCGTTTTCTTCACTTTCTGAGAGCTGTTATGTTAGTCTCTTGCACAGGCCTTCCTGACAGACTTTCATGAGTGGTTCTGACTATAAACTTCCCCTTACACAATTTTAAGAACCTTACAAAAGACGTAACTCCCTTATATCAACTCCTCCCATCCCCGCTGCCACACCCTTCCTGCAGGCCCCCTCCATCTCACGCTGGATCCCTGTGAAGACCCTGCACCAGTCGCATCTGCCGGGGCGTTCTCTCTAAAACGCGAACCTGTTCTCACGGCTCCACCATCACCACGCAGGAGCCAGTCAGCGTTCTCCTCTCTCCCACCTCTCACTCAGCCCTCTGCTCACGCCAACCTAGTCAGGTCCTCCACGTCCCCAGGCCCTCTCACTGCTGGTCACTGGCATGTGCTGCTTCCTTGTTCTCGACTTATATAATGACTTACATCAAAGAGTTCAAAAACCTCCTCTGAAGTTATAATTCAATTTTCACTGAAAAGCACTGCATCTCTTTAAAACACACAATTCCGTTTTGAACTCGGAGCAATGCAGTACTGGAGAAAAGTCTGATTTCCATTTGCCACCTGCTCAATTCACATGACCTGCGCGAGTCTCTGAACATCCTGGAAAAAACTCAGTGGTAACGAGCTCATCCTCACACTGTATGTTAAGATGACTGGGCAGAGCAGGCAGAAAGGACAATCCTGTGAGCTTCTGAGGGACCCATAATTTGGGCCTCTTAAACTCACTTAAACCAAGAAGCCTTGACCTGATACGACAGCTCAGTAAATGTCGTCAATTCACTTCTATGGCTTGGCCAAAACTACCCGTTTCACTCCCCTTTATTCCACCAACGGACAATTACGGACATGAACCTGAGGGAAGCTGACCATTCTCATCACGTCCGCAGCCACATCATGCAACAAACCCACTTGCAGAGTTCAAAGCACAAGACGCGTAATACAATATTTTCTTATCTTTCTAATAAAAAACTTGATTATTTTTGAACATTCCTTGTGGATACTTATTTTTAGCAAATGGCATTTTCCATGTTCACACCAAACACCTCCAATTCCTTCCTGGCAAGTGGTTATATTTTACTAGCTTATATACGCCAACTAAATCAGAAAAAAAAAATCCTTTAGTAAAAACTTCCTGTGAGCTCTGTCCTAGCGGTCTGTATTTGCTCCTACAGGCGTAAGACTAGATGTCCCGCTAAGAGAAGCAAGAGGAACTCCTGGCACAGTGAGCTGAAGCACAAACAAGGAAGCAGGCAGGCACAGCGCCTGGTCCCACAGTCCTGTCCAACAGGTAGCTGGCGATACGCTGCTGAAGGAAAAATGCCAAATCTGACGGGGGGGAATCTGTGATTTGTTTTGGCTGCAAAGACAAAGCCACTTCATATACACTGTCAGTTTCGTGGCTCCACTGATTTCACATAAACCACTGCGGAGGCACAGGAGAGAAGACACACCGAGCGGTCTGTAACACACAGAAGCCACACTTCGCAACTCCAGCTGTGGCAAGGCAGCAGGGAAGATCAGAGCACTCTCAAGGACTTGCTTCATAGAAGTTAACATACAGATTCCATTAACTGTTAGCCTTGTAGTTATCATACTTCTTACACCAGATAATTCAAAAGAACACTTCATATTCTAACACTAGAAAAACTATATAATTGGATCTGGGACCATTTAACAATGTACTTGCGGGGAAAAAAACCCAAACCTAAGTTATATAGATTTTAATGTGCAGCATATGTTACATGAAATTGCTCTCTATAAAGCAAGCATTTTGTACATGCAATTAATTTTAACTTAAAAAGAACATTTCATGGAAGAAAACATGTAACGTTAAGTAGAGCAATTAGAATAGATCCCATCAACCAAGAGAGAGTTCTTCTCCTTTCTCCACAATGCTTAAATTTTTTTGAACAAGATCAATTAAGTACCATAATCAGGGCCCATAACTCAGCTCAGTTTTATTTTACAGTAACATTTAAACCCTAGAAAAAAATAACATTTTGACCCGGTTTCCTCTGCTCTATGGCAATAATCACAGTTACCTAGCTACTTCTCAAGGACACTGAAGTACATAGTTGGTTTCCTACCCAAATCCATTCCTCCTTCCACTGGCCTTGCCGTTGGAGGCCTGTTTAGGTACTCACCTTCCTCCCAGGGTCCGGTGATCAGACACAGACCCTTCTTCCCCAGCCCCAGGTAGAGAATGTTGATTAACCTAAACCAGTCTACGTAATTCCATTCCTTTTCCTAGTGACCAGGTTAGGTATGGGTAGACAGAGTAGATCCGCTGGGAAGGTTTCTGGGGAAAGGGTTTCTAAATTCTTCAAAAGTGATGTGCAAGGAAAACCTTCCCTTCTACCTCTGTATGGAAATATCCAAAGAGGTGATATAGGAACTTTGGCAGCCACCCTGGGGCCCGCAGGGAACCAAGAGAAGAGACCAAGCTAACACACTAGGCTGCATCCCCGATTCCATCACTGAGCTGCTAAAGTAACCAACCCTAGAACCATCTAACCTTGGGCTTCCTGCTGTGTGAGATAATAAGCCCCTTTCATTCTGGACATTTTTACTGAGCTTGCTTTTATTTGCAAAAAGGTTATCTTGATTCATGCAAATATCTGTATAAGGAATTAAAAACTCCCTAGGGAAGAATATCTTTTTTTTTTTTTGAGACAGAGTGTCACTCTGTTGCCTGAGCTACAGTGCCGTGGCGTCAGCCTAGCTCACAGCAACCTCAAACTCCTGGGCTCAAGCGATCCTCCTGCCTCAGCCTCCCGGGTAGCTGGGACTACAGGCATGTGCCACCATGCCCAGCTAATTTTTTCTATATATTTTCAGTTGGCCAATTAATTTTTTTCTATTTTTTTAGTAGAGACGGGTCTCACTCTTGCTCAGGCTGGTCTCGAACTCCTGAGTTCAAATGATCTGCCCGCCTGACCTCCCAGAGTGCTAGGGGAAGAATATCTTGAGTTTAAAATCTAAACAATTTGGAGAGAGCAGTCCACAACAGATACTGTGCTTTTCCCAGGCACGTCCTCAGAATCTTGCCTTAATAAACCTCAACTGAGTACAGAAAATAAATAAATAAAACATAAGCAATTCGGAATTTATAGGAATATATCCCTTTTAGTTCCAGTTACTCACCATTAAAAAGTAATGGTCCTCAGGTTCAGCTCGAAGATATTTAAATACCACTTGCTCCATAAACCTTTCCATAAGATCCCAGTCTTCAATGATTCCATGTCGTATTGGCCACTAAGCAAAAGAAAGCAAAACGTGTCAAGCTTCAGGTCACGACAGTAACAGCAACAGCTTAACAGCAAGGGCACAGAAGACACTGAGTGTTACTAGAGAATAAAGGTCTCCTCCTCACTGAAGTCATTGTTAATTCATGTAAAGAAACAACAGGCACTTTGCCGGGCACGGTGGCTCACGCCTGTAATCCTAGCACTCTGGGAGGCCGAGGCGGATGGCTGACTCTTGGGCGGATTGCTCAAGGTCAGGAGTTCGAGGCCAGCCTCAGCAAGAGCGAGACCTCATCTCTACTATAAATGGATAGAAATTGATTGGCCAACTAAAAATATATACAAAAAAAATTAGCCGGGCATGGTGGCGCATGCCTGTAGTCCCAGCTACTCGGGAGGCTGAGGCAGGAGGATCGCCTGAGCCCAGGAGTTTGAGGTTGCTGTGAGCTAGGCTGACATCACAGCACTCACTCTAGCCCAGGCAGCAGAGTGAGACTCTATCTCCAAAAAAAAAAGAAAAAGAAAGAAAGAAACAACAGGCACTGAAAAGAAAGATTAAGTTCTATTATTGTTTATATTCTACTCCACCCCTTTCCACTAACAAAGAATCATCTTAACAAATGGAGGACAGATGGGAAAGTGCAGCTAATCTACCATGCGACCGAATCTGGAGCTTTTGTTTTGTTTTTCAAGAAGTGTCTACTTAAATAATGTTAGTGTTTCTTTTTAATTAATCAATCTGCAATTTTTCCAGAGCAGCAGATCATGCTTTCACGTGTGACCCAGTGTTACCTGAGTCAGTTCTGCATTCCAGTCAATTCACTTGATTCTCCACTCAAAAATATCCCTATTCAAAAACAGTAACCACCACCACCTCCATGCAAACACAAGAATAAAAACACATTCCACAACTCATAAGCACAGCTTCCAGATAATACGCCATTTGGATTATTCATTTTACTGCTGCGTTCTGGGCTGAACACTTACAGAAGCAAATTTCCGTCAGAAGGTTACCTTTGTAGCATACGTAGGTTTATCAATAGCTTCATCCCCTATGAAAAAGTCAAGGTCATCAACTCCCCTCAACACTCTTCTTTGGGCTTGGTCAACTACTTTTGCTGACTCTCTGATGGCAATACCTTAAAAAAAAAAAAAAAAAAGATTCCCATCACTATCCACATTTATTTAAATGATTAAGAAAGGATTATATCCCTACACATGCACAAGTCAATTTCCATTATCAGGATTCTATCCAGGACCAAGAATGGTCACAGAAAAGACACTGTCAATGCATACATAAAATAATACAGAAAAAGTTATTCTGGTTTTATTTTCAGTATAGTGCAAAGGAATTTAGCTGGTCTGCTCTTACACTGACAGAAGCTACACTACTGAATTTCTCAGTTTCATGTAGAAAAATCCCTCAATATAGTAAGTGCAATGCCTATGGATCATACATCAGTAGGCTCCAAATTTTAAAATACAACGTAGAAGGGGACAAAATTCCACACAATAGAAAAAAGAGAATAAAATGAAAAATAATGTTTATGTCTTAAGTTATTTTAATAAAACTCTACATCAGGGCCAGGCATGGTGGCTCACGCCTGTAATCCTAGCACTCTGGGAGGCCGAGGCAGGCGGATAGCTCAAGGTCAGGAGTTCAAAACCAGCCTGAGCAAGAGTGAGACCCTGTCTCTACTAAAAACAGAAAGAAATTAACTGGCCAACTAAAAATATATATAGAAAAAATTAGCCGGGCATGGTGGCACATGCCTGTAGTCCCAGCTACTTGGAAGGCTGAGGCAGAAGGATCGCTTGAGCCCAGGAGTTTGAGTTTGCTGTGAGCTAGGCTGACGCCATGGCACTCTAGCCTGGGCAACAGAGTGAGACTCTGTCTCAAAAAAAAAAAAAAAAAAATCAAATGTGAAAAAAAAAATCCTTGTGACTGAATTTCAGAGGTAGGTAAATAATGTTTCTCAAATGACCTAATTCAACTCCTTCAAATAGTCCAGCCAACTTAACTTTTCTACACGGCTGCTTTTTGATGTGGGAAGAGCACACAGACTTTGAAGTTACGCAAACCAGGTTTGAACACTGGGCTCAGCACTCACTAGCCAGCTGACCTGAGCAAAGTTGTACTGAGCCTCAGTATTCTCACCTCAAAAATACACATACCACCAGCTACCTGGCAGGGTTGTGAGGAACAAATGGCATGTTTACAAAGCACTTAGAAGAGACCTACTACAGAATAATATTATCTATACTAAATTGGAAATCAAAAATGTGACTGGCTAAACACTCAAAAGGTACCTAGACACAACCATTCTGGAGAGGAACTGGGAAACATTATAAAAATGTATTTATCCTGCAATTCCACTTCTAGAAATGCATTATAAAGAAATAATCAGAAAGTAAATAAAGGTATATATACAGGGATATTCTTTGCAGAACTAATTGTAACAGCAGCAAATGAGGGACAAGGGATTTATAACAACTGACCTGAAATCAGAGATCAGGTAAATAAATTATAACCAATCCTTAAAAAAAGCTACTAAGTCCCCTTTCGGAATAACGTGTACAGTATGACTCCACGTTGGTAACTTTACAGAGTTACCTGTGTATATTTAATGTAAATTCACAGAAATAAGATGGCTAGCCAAAAGATTAACAATGGTTACTCCTGGTGGTAGAATTCCAGGTAGAATTTTTGCTTTCTTTAGCATATTGGTTTTTCAACTATGAGGGAAAAAAAGTCAAAGAAACAAAATAAAATTAAAGCTATTCTTTTATTTGTGAGCTAAGGCATTCACTCTGTCACCTCTCAAATTCATGTACCCTTAAAACATCATTTCCAAATGAAAAGCTTTGAAGGGTAAGGCAAGGTGTAGAATTTTCCCAAACAGAAGCTATTAAGTTAGCTATAAATTTATCTTAAAATTTATTCTAAAACAAATTAGTAAACATACATAATTATTTCTAAAAATAGATTATCTAGACTGTAATTTATTACAAATAAAGAATAACAAAAAAGCTCTAAGAGTGAATTTGAGGCCTTTTTCTCAAAAAGGCATCTTGAAATAACAGGCTGAAAGATGAAAAGAAAAAGACACAGGGTAGAAATCACTTTGCCCACCTCCTGTTATCACTCCATTCTCACTTCATTGCCACATTTGACGTCTTGAAGCTTCTGAGTTACAAAAGGTGGTACAATCTACAGCGGTGGTCCCCAATACTTTTGGCACCGTGGACTGGTTTCAAGGAAGACAATTTTTCCACGACTGTCGGGGGGGTGTTGCGGGGCCAGCGAGCTCAGGCAGTGGTGTGAGCTATGGGGAGCGGCCGTAAACACAGACGAAGCTTCACTGGCTTGCCCACCGCGCACCTCCTGCTGTGTGGTGGCCTCGCCCCCTTCCTAAGTTTCAAGGAAGATAATTTTTCCACAGACCTGGGGCAGCGGGGGTGGTGGGGGTGGTGTGGAGCTCTGCAGCCCAGTACCAGTCTGCAGCCCAGGGGGCTGGAAACAGCAGACCTAAGGGCGCGACTTCTGCAGAACTGAGGAGAGCAAGAGTGAAGTGGAAATGCTGGTGGCTGAGCGAGAGAGAACCCAGAGTGAGAAGCAGTGAGCACGTCTGAGGCCTTAAGGCTGAGAATAAGCTAGACAGGTCCATGGGCCACAAATGACAGAGGTGATCTACAGATACAAATAAAACCCGTCTCTGAAAACTGACCATTCAGTGGCTCAGACTGACACCACACAGAACCATCTGATCCACAAGTTAGGTATTCCAAACGGCCACTGGCAAAATGGCTTACAGCAGACCTCAAAAATCCTCACACAATCTGCCAGTACAAGTGACAGATACTACCCTTGGACAAGATCAAACTTAATTATATATGAATTTAGAATTAAATTGTCAAGTCACTATAAAAGATTATGAAGACAAAGACAAAAGATTCTGCAATTCATGACATCAGTCAAGTTTACCAAGAATTTGACAGCAATACATTTAACCAAAAGAAAAAGAAAAACTATCACCTTAAAGAAAAATGCTAAAGTTAACAAGAATGAAGCTATGACACTCAAAAATTTAAATGACAACAAAGTAAACCTTATCCCTCCCCAAAAGGCAAATCAATCTGACCCAAAATCATAGATCTGTTTTTTGTTTTGTTTTGTTTTGTTTTTTTTGAGACAGAGTCTCACTCTGCTGCCCGGGCTAGAGTGCCATGGCGTCAGCCTAGCTCACAGCAACCTCAAACTCCTGGGCTCAAGTGATCCTCCTGCCTCAGTCTCCTGAGTAGCTGCGACTACAGGCATACGCCACCATGCCTAGCCAGTAGATCTGTTTTGATGGCCCTTAAAAATGAAAATTTTAAAAACCTGCAAAATATATTTCTTTTAACTATTATACAGGAAGCAACTGAATCTGCAATAGAGTAAAAGTATATAGAGCTTATACTCAAAATCTTTTGTCTATACCTATGGAAACCAAGATGTGGCCCAAACAGCCCTTAGGAACAAAATGGAGACATGTGTCTGAGAGAGAAGATACCAGTGTTTATCACAGGAAAATGGTCTGTGTCATCTCAGCCATCTTCAGCACACCACAGCATACCACAGATCCTGACTTCCACCTCTACCGTGCAGCAACACAGAGCTCCAGCCCAAGTGAGCGGCAACAAATGCCAAAAGGAGAACCTGAACTTCCACCCCAAACTGGCAGTAATGAAAGGACACCCCTCCTTACCCTGCTGAAGCAGTATCAGAAAAGACTAGCTAAAATACAGAATTAAAATAAGATCTATTAATAGAATCTCATAACAAATCCCTAAAATGTCCAGGTTTCAATAAAAAACTCTCACCATAGCAAGAACCAGGAACATCTCAACTGAAATGAGAAAGGACAATCAACAGACAACACTGAGATGACACCGATAATACAATTATCAAAAAAAAAAAAACTTTCTAAAAACTACAGACCCAAAATTCTGAAAACCTCCAAGGAAATTTGTCATCAGAAATCAGGGAGCATAAAAGGAAGTGGTACAATATTTTTGAAGTGCTAAAAGAATTTCCCACCCAGAATTCTATATTCAGCAAAAATATCCCTAGAGAATGAAGAGCAAATCAAGACATTTTCAAACGAAGGCAAAAATAACAGAATTTGTCAACAGCATATCCACTTTAAAAGAATGGCTAAGTTCTCTAAAGAGAAGGGATAATGAAAGAAGAAATCTGGGAACAACAGGAAGAAGAATAAACAATGGAAAGAGCAAAAATATGGACAATAATAATTACTTTCTTTTCCTCTTGAGTTTTCTAAATTATGTTTGGTAGTTAAAGCAAAAATTATAACACTGATGTGAATTTCATGAGATTCATGTATATAGAGGAAAGATTTAAGACAGTTTTATTAGAAGGGGGGTAAAGGGACATAAAGGGAGGTAAGGCTTCTACATTTCACTCTAACTGGTAAAATGTTGACTAGTAGACTAAGAAAGATTTTATACATATAATATATATACAAATATATATACAAATAATATATATATTATTTGTATATATAACATATATACAAATATTGTATACAAACATACATATATATACATATTATATATATGAGACACAAAATATAATAGAACCATTTAGAAAGCTATACAACGAGCTGTACTCAAAAACACTACATACAGACAAATCAAAACAGTATTTTTAAAATGCTCAAGTAACCCACAGGAGTTAAGAAAACCAAAATAGAGAAATAAGAAATGAAAAGAATAAATAGTAAAAGCACTAATTAATAATTACAATAAATGTAAATGGTCTAAATACACCAATTAAAGGATACTGGCAACGTAGCTTTAAAAATATGAATGAATTCTGCTGTCTAAAAGATTAAACTCTCTTCAAATGTAATGATATATGTAAGTAGAAAGTAGAATGACAGAAAAACATATTCCATGCAAACAGTAATCGAAAGAAAGCAGAGTGGCTACACTGCTATCAGAAAAAGTAGGCTTTAGAGCAAAGAAAATTAACCACTGAGATACACAGCAACATTACATAATGATTAAGGGTTAGTTCATCAAGAAGACAGCAATCTTAAATGTATGTGTACCAGAGAACAAAGCTGCAAAATATGTGAAGCAAAACTGATGGGAGAAATACACAAATCCACAATTATAACTGTAGGCTTCAATGCCTCTCTCGACAATTGATAGAACAAACAGACAGAAAATAAGCAAGGATATAGAAGAACTCAACAATATCATCAACCTATGGGATCTAATTGACATTTTTATAGAACACTACCAAACGAGCAATATTCACATTTTCAAATGCCCACGCAATGTGTACCAAAATAAACATTGTCCTGAGCCATAAAACAAACCTCAACAAATTTTAAAGAATTTAAGTCACAAAGATTGTGCTTTCTTACTATAATAGAATTAACCCATAAACCAGTAACAGAAAGATAATGAGAAAATCTTCCAAATAGCAAACACCTGGAAATTAAACAACACATTTCTAAAATAATCCACAAGTCAAAAGGATTCTCAGAGAAACTAAAAAATACATGGACAGGATAAAATGAAAATATAGCATATCAAAATGTATGAGACACAGCTAAATCAGTGTTAAGGGGGACATCAGCACTTAAATTCTTACATTAGAAAAGAAAGAGCTTCAAATCAATAATATAAGTTCCTACCTTATGAACTGTGAACTAAAATAAAATCCTGACCTCCTCTTGGCCAAAAGAGACCCCACAGAAACCTTAAAACTGAATTCCCAGCCATGATGGAATGGAAAGTCAGACACACTTCATTATACCCCCTCGCCAATAGCTTTCTTCCCTAAAGGGCTAAACAGAAACCAATCTCATGATTACTCCCCACTTTTGGCAGTTTCAATATGACAACTGACCAGCATTCCTTCCTGATAAGAAAACGCCAACCATGGAGTGGTTCTGACCAATCTACAAAGGCTGTGCAGAGAGAGCTTTTGTGTCCTCTGCTTCACCTTTTAACATCTGAGTGCTGAAAATTCTACCCTCAGATCATGTTAGGGCTACCATTTTCTGAACATGGCTTCCATGAAAGGACATGAAGCTCAACTGCACGTATGCATGGTTCTCCTTTCATAGATATTCATAACTCCTCCTATAGCTCATTAATTATGTATATTCAGCCACCCCATTCAGCATAAATTCCTGTTCCCTTTACCATTCTCGCAAAGTACATGCTCTTGGCTTCTGTCTGACCTTATTGCTTCCCAGAGTGCAAGATGGTCAGCCTACAGCCTGCAATCCTTTATGAGAAATAAAACTCTCTAGCCAGGTGCGGTAGCCAATGCCTGTACTCCCAGTACTTTGGGAGGCCGAGGCAGGAGTTAGAGACCAACCTGGGCATGTAGTAAGACCCCATCTCTACAATAAATTTTAAAAATTAGCTGGGCACACCTGTAATTCTAGCTACTTGGGAGGCTGAGGCCAGAGGATCAACTGAACCAGGAGTTCAAGGTTGCAGTGATTGGCCACTGCACTCCAGCCTGGGTGACAAAGCAAGACCCTGTCTCTTAAAAAAAAAAAAAAAAAAAGGAAAAAACACTAACAAGATTAAACTTAATAAAGTACAATGTAAAAGGTCTGCAGTTAAAAAAAAAAAAAAGTTGTATGGGTATACAACGTGGGTAACCAGAAGAGACAGACTATTTTCCTAAATGCTAACATGTCACGTGAAGCCAAAAAAATCATCTGAGGACAATCTATGGAAGATCATCAGCAAGAGTATATCTAAGGATTTAAATATAGATATTTAAGAACACTCACTACAGCAGTTGAGAGACACAACAATATTAATTTTTAAAATAAAAATAGCCAGTGTGTTTCTCAAAATACTGTTACATATTTTACTAAAGCTTCAAAGAATAAATAATTCCTATCTTAAGGAAACTGTTCCAGGGAATAAAAAAAGAAAGCTAACAAACTTATTTTATGAAGCAAGTATAATCTTGATACATAAACCAGATAAAAATAGTACAAGAAATGAAAATTACAGACAAATCTTACTTTTCTATATTGATGCAAAGATTCCAAATAAATATTTGCAATTACAGTTCAGCAGATACTTCATATTTCATGACCAGGTAAAGTTTATCCCCAAAATTAAATAACTGTTCAATATTTGAAAATATATTAATGTAATTCATCCTATTAAGAGCATAAATGTCCAAAACTGTATGATCATCTCAATAGATAAAGAAAAAAGCCTTAAGTAAATGTCAACAACCATTCATGATTTAGAAAAGAAAAAAAAAAGACTAACCTAGGAATAGAAGAGCACTGTTTTCATCTCAAAAAGCACTTCCTCAAAAATCTACAGCAATCACTAAACACTAAAATCTCACTGGCCTTAAAGTCAGAAAGAAAAAAGCACTTGCTATCTCTAGTTCCAGTCACTATCTTAGCAGAAGTTCCAGCCAGCACAACACCACCAAGAAAAGGAACATGAAGTATTAGGATTGGAAGAAACAAAATAACCATTATGTAGGTAATACAATAGTCTGCATAGAAAACTTAAAATAATGTTTAGACTATTAGAACAAATAAGAGATGTCAGAAAGGTGGTTGGATTAGAAAACAACCTACATACCTCAGCAGCATTCCTATATGCTGGCAATGACTAATTAGAAAATGCAACTTTTTAAAAAAAATTTGATAATAGCAACAAAAGCATAAAAGTACCTAAATCTAGCAAAAGCTGTATAAGAGCTTTTTAAGGAACATTATAGGCCAGGCACAGTGGCTGACACCTGTAATCCCAGAACTTTGGGAAACTGAGCTGGGAGGATCACGTGAGCCCAGGAGTTGCAGTTACAGTGAACTATGATCACGATTGCACCACAGCACTCTAGCCTGGGTGACAGCATGAGACCTTGTCTCCAAAAAAAAAAAAAAAAAAGGGAGAGAGAGAAAGAAAAAGAAAAGAGTACTATAAAACATTACTGGAAAACACAAGAGGCATTAATAAACAATAAAACACATATACTAGATTCACAGATAAAAACATTCAATCATAGATACTCAAGGATAGGAATACTCAATTCCTGTCCATGAATGTCAAATTCAAATTTGATGCCAAATCTTTCCCAAATTAATCTATAAATAATGTGTCTCTAATCAAAACTCCATTATAATTTTTTATGGAACTTAAGCTGATTCTAAAATTTATAGCAAAGAGTAAAGGTCAAAGCTTTTCTGAGGAAAAAAAAATGAAGAGGAACTGGACCTACAAGATAAAGACATACGATAAGGTAATAATATTTAATACTGAAAAATTGGAACAGAGATAGATAAATATGTCAATAAAACAAAATAAAGAGCCAAAAATATTCCCAAGCATACATGATACCTCAATATGATCAAAGAAGCATGTCAAATTGGAATGCACTCTTCAATACAACTGGCCTTCCACTTAGAAAACAAATAAAATTAGCTATCTCTTTCACACCATATTCAACAAAATAACTTAAAATTTTCTTAGCAGAAAATACAGAAATTCTTTATGACTTCGGAGTAGAAACGCATTTTTTTTGCATTTTTTAAAATAGAAGCAAATTGTAAGAGGAAAAGGCAAAAATTTTACTATATCAACATTTAAAATGTGTAGATGATAAAAAAAATCATTTAAAAGTATTACAGAATAAACAAAGATATCTGTAACAAATCAGTATTCAGCATATACAAAGAGTTCCTGTAACTCCATAAAAGAGACAAAAATGCAGCAGAAAAATGGGCAAAGATATGAACAGGCAAGGAAAAGTCCTCAACATTACAAGTAATCAGAGAAATGTAAATTTTAAAAATGAGCCAACCAGGCATGCAGTAGCTCATGCCTATAATCCCAGCATTTGGGGAGGCCAAGGTCAGAGGATCACTTGAGGCCAGGAATTCAAGAGTAGCCTGAGCAACAGAGTGAGACCCCATCCCTACAAAATATTAAAAAAATTAGCCAGGGCCGGGCGCAGTGGCTCATGCCTGTAATCCTAGCTCTCTGGGAGGCCAAGGCAGGAGGATCGCCCAAGGACAGGAGTTCGAAACCAGCCTGAGCTGCTCTCTACTAAAGCAAGACCCGTCTCTACTAAAAATAGAAAGAAACTAATTGGCCAACTAAAAATATACAGAAAAAATTAGCCGAGCACAGTGGCGCATGCCTGTAGTCCCAGCTACTCGGGAGGCTGTGGCAGAAGGATCGCTTGAGCCCAGGAGTTTGAGGTTGCTGTGAGCTAGGCTGATGCCATGGCACTCGCTCTAGCCCGGGCAACAGAGTGAGACTCTGTCTCAAAAAAAAAAAAAAAAAAATTGTTTCCTAAGAGCGTTTTTTTAACATGCTCCCTAGAAAAGTATCCTAAGAGTATTAATACAGGAAAAAATGCTCATGTTGTAATGATTTGTAAGACAATGGGATTCAGGACTTTATATATACTGATCACAACCATGTAAAAACACTATTTGTATACTGAAAATGGGCTACCTACCTGCCTCCACCACCATCACATCCCAAGCTTCGTATCTCAAGCTCGAAGATCAATAAAGAGATTTTTCAATAAGAAATAAAGATTAAGATAATGGTTTCCAAAATGGGTCAGGACAGGGTAATATACAAAGCTTTTCATGAAGTAAAATGAATCTAATTTAAAGAACTATCCTTTGTTTCTCTCCTTTTTTGCAGACGTCAGGAGGGTTGTTTTATGTCCTTCCTTGACAAAATTAAAAATTGGCAACCCTTTATCTCCCAGTTTTGTTTATTTCTATTTTACTAGTATATGAACTCTGCATCTAAAAACCACAGGACCAGGAAATAAGTCTGAAGGTTAACTTTAGCAGCCTTTAGTTGATGGGACTGTTAAATTTCTTTCTTCTCTTTCTTCTGTTTTCTTTTTTCCTTTCTAGTTTCCTTAATTTTCATGCAAGAAATGGGTACAACTATTATTTTTTAATTTATTAACATTCAATTTGATTTGGCTTCAAATTGCTTTCATTACACATATTCATTTTTTAGCAACATAATACACACACATGGTTAAAAAAATCAGAGGGATGAGGCTCCCATACACAGACCTCACCTAGTTACTCTGTACCTACTGCACAGCTGCCTTTCTGGACCTTTTCTTCATGCCTCTTCTGAGTTTAAGCCACTCTTCCTGGATCCCAGATCTTCTTCCTTCTCATTTGTGCTGGAGTATGTACTCAAGTAACTTCTAAGAAAGCATGTGGGAGATCAGTTTTCTGAGTCCTTATATGTCTCAAAATGCCTTTATGTTCAAAACCTTACACTTTAATAATAATGCAGCTTGGTATAAAATTCTGGATTGACAGCCATATTGTCTTAGAACAGTGCTATCCGATAGAACTTTCTGTAATGATGGGAATGTTTTATATCTGCATTGTCCTAATGGTAGCCACTAGCCAATGTAGCTATTGAACGCTTGAAAAGGCTAGTACAACTGAGGGACTGAACTTTTTACTTTATTTAATTTTTTTTTTTTTGAGACAGAGTCTCACTCTGTTGCCTGTGCTAGAGTGCCGTGGCATCAGCCTAGCTCACAGCAACCTCAAACTCCTGGGTTCAAGCAATCCTACTTGCCTCAGCCTCTCCGAGTAGCTGGGACGACAGGCACACGCCACCATGCCCGGCTAATTTTTTCTATATATTTTTAGTTGGCCAATTAATTTCTTTCTATTATTAGTAGAGACGAGGTCTCACTCTTGCTCAGGCTGGTTTCAAACTCCTGACCTTGAGCAATCCACCCCAAAGTGCTAGGATTACAGGCGTGAGCCACCTCGCCCGGCCTACTTTATTTAAATTAATTTTAGTTTAAATAGCCACAGCATGTGACCAGACAGCACAGACTTAGAACACTGAAGGCATTGCTTTATTGTCTTCTCCCATCTGCTGTTACTGATGAGAGTCTGATGCTTGTATGAATTTATTCCTTTATAGAAGACCTGATTTTTTTCTCTTTGGAAGCTTTCAACCTCCTGATTCTTGATATTAAGAAATTTCACAGTTTTTGTAGCTTTGGATCATTTTTTATTCAATGTGTTGCACACTTGAAGGGCCCTTTCAGTATGAAGGCTATGTCTTTTATCTGTAGAAAATTATTTTATTATCTAATTGTTTTTGACCTCATCATTTTCTCTAGTCTCTCTTTGGAATTTCTATTAGTTGTATGTTGAACCCTTTTATTTAACTTATATGTCTCTTATTTTTTTTCTGTATCATTTCCATCATTTCCGTTGTCTTGTTTATTCTATTTTCCAGGAAATTTCTTCAGTTTTTCTGCTGAATTTTTTTTCAGAAGTCATATTTTTATTTCCCAGTAGCTCTTTGCATTGCATCTTATTCTGGTTTTATGCATAAAAAATCTTTTTGAGTGCCTTTGAGGATTCAAGTCCTCTTTTGGTCCCTAAATAATTATCTCTTTTCTCCAGGGTCATTTTTTTATGTTTATCTTGGTCCTTTTATTTTAGTAAATACTGCAGAGTTTCTTCAGTGTGTGGTGGTTGTTACTGGTTCTCCGCACATATTTAAGAATGTGGCATCTTAAAAGCTAGTTGGAAGCACAGAGTCCTTGGAGAGGCTTTGTAAATGGTTAGGTTTTGTTTGGGGTGAAAAGCAAGACCACCTGGCTGTCACCCTGGGGACTCATGGCTTAAGAGTCCTGAGCCTCTCCAGGATTCTGCTGGGTAACATCAGTTCCTTCTTATGCTAAGGCCACCTCCATTGTTCTCTAGGCCAGAGCTTCCTGCATCTTGCTGCTTTAATCTTTCCTACTCCATTCACTTACAATCTGCCAAAAAGTTGCAGAAATCTCTCCTCTGCTTATATGCCTCCCTCCTCCCAAATCCTTCATTCTTTTTTTTTTTTCATTGTGGTAAAATATTCCTTTAGTTTCATTTTGAAGGTGTTTAGGACAGGAATAGAGGTAATCTCATGTAAATTCTCTTTTGGGAACAAGAAATATTTGTGCTACAAGAAAATAAGTCCTGCCTTTTATAAAAAAATGTGAGTTAAGTCTTTTTCTTTGTCACAGGAAGTCTTACCTGTATTCCTGAAAGCCAATAGAAACTGGAATTCTCCAGTTGCTAAATTTATAATGGAGGAGCAAAGATTGGAATTAACCAAACTAATGGAGATCCAAGAGGAAGATGTGATCCTCCTAACTGCAGGAGAGCACAAGAAAGCAGTAAGAAAATTACCTCTAAGCATATATACTATTGATAATGAATGATGCCTTTCTTCTCCTATGTATATAGTACATATTTGAAATTGTTTGTTAACTCATAAAATGGGGCTGTTCTGCATAGATCTTTCAGTGCTTTATAATGCACTCTATGGAAACTAGATGTTTTTGCATCAGCTACTAGCCTCTGTTGTCATTATTGACACAAATTAGATCTGACCTTGATTAGGAAAGCCACTTAGGTAGCTATTGGTATTAGGTTTATGACCATGAAAAAATATTTCATTTTCAAGGTTTTACAGATGAACAGAATTTGGTAGTCTCAGAATTTTGTACGTAATGCATTCCTAAAATTGTGGAGGGACAGATCAGACCACTGGAGCTGGTGGGCTGGCAGACACCCTTGGTCAAGGTGGGACCGTTTTTCCTCAAGAGCAGCAGCTGTAGGTGGGAAGTGCTGTTGTGCACACTGGCTAAATCACCGTTCTTCAGAGGACATATATGGAAGACTAAATTTAGCTTTAGGGATCTTTGTAAAATATACCAAAGTCAAACATGATATTAATGTGCATTATAGGATGTTTAGGGGCCAGGCACAGTGGCTTACACCTGTAATCCTAGCACTCTTGGAAGCCAGGGTGGGAGAATCACTTAAACTCAGGAGTTCAAGATCAGCCTGAGCAAGAGTGAGAACCCATCTCTACAAAAAATATTAAAAATTAGCCAGGCATGGTGGCGCGACCTGTAGTCTCAGCTACTCTGGAGGCTAAAGCAGAAGGATCACTTGAGCCCAAGAGTTGGAGGTTGCAGTGAGCTATGATGATGCCACTGTACTCTACCCAGGGCGACAGAGGGAGACTTTGTCTCTAAAAAGAAAAAAAAAAGAAAGGCCAGGGCACGGTGGCTCACGCCTATAATCCTAACACTCTGGGAGGCCGAGGCGGGTGGATCGGATCGCTCAAGGTCAGGAGTTCGAAACCACCCTGAGCAAGAGTGAGACCCCATCTCTACTAAAAAATAGAAAGAAATTAATGGGCCAACTAAAAATATATAGAAAAAATTAGCTGGGCATGGTGGCGCATGCCTGTAGTTCCAGCTGAGGCAGGAGGATTGCTTGAGCCCAGGAGTTTGAAGTTGCTGTGAGCTAGGCTGACGCCACAGCACTCTAGGCCGGGCAACACAGTGAGACTCTGTCTTCCAAAAAAAAAAAAAAAAAAAAACGTTTTTAAAAAAAGAAAGAAAAACAGGATGTTTAGCAAAAAAAAATGGATATTGAAAATATTCTGTAGAAGTCAAGCATGATATAAATTCATTCCTTCATTTTAGTATATAGTTTTTTATTTATTTATTTATTTTTTGAGACAGAGTCTCACTCTGTTGCCCGGGCTGTAGAGTGCCGTGGCATCAGCCTAGCTCACAACAACCTCAAACTCCTGGGCTCAAGCAATCCTTCTGCCTCAGCCTCCCAAGTAGCTGGGACTACAGGCACGCGCCACCATGCCCAGCTAATTTTTTTCTATATATATCTTTAGTTGGCCAATTAATTTCTTTCTTTCTATTTATAGTAGAGACGGGGTCTCACTCTTGCTCAGGCTGGTTT
>CAUYRT010016656.1:0-11558 GCA_963574885.1 Lepilemur ruficaudatus
GAGTCTCACTCTGTTGCCTGGGCTAGAGTGCCCTGGCGTCAGCCTAGCTCACAGCAACCTCAAACTCCTGGGCTCAAGCGATCCTCCTGCCTCAGCCTCCCGAGTAGCTGGAACTACAGGCATGCGCCACCATGCCCGGCTTATCTTTTCTATATATTTTTAGTTGGCCAATTAATTTCTTTCTATTTTTGGTAGAGACGGGGTCTCGCTCTTGCACAGGCTGGTTTCGAACCCCTGACCTGGAGCAATCCGCCCACCTCGGCCTCCCAGAGTGCTAGGATTACAGGCGTGAGATACTGCACCCGGCCTTATTATTAGTTTTGATTGACAGATTATTGTACATATTTATGGAGTAGAGTGTGATATTTTGATATGTGTTTACAAAGTGTAATGATCACATCAGGGTAATTAGCATATCTGTAACCTCAAATATGTATCATTTCTTTGTGTTGGGAACATTCAAAACCTGCTCTTCTAGCCATTTAAAAATATACAATAACTTTACGTTAATTATAGTCACTCATCAGTGCTATAGAACACTAGAATTTATTCTTCCTGTCTACCTATAATATAATCTTGTATTTGCTTACCAATCTCTGGCATACTCTTAGGGGCATGTGTATTTCAGCAGGAGGAAAGACTTTAGGCTGAAAGCAGGAGTTTCTAATGGTGGGATCTGCAATGCTCTCTTGTTAAAGAAGAGAAATCTGAGGCACCAAGAGGCCAAGGAGATGTGCGAGGTGACACTGCTGGCTGGTGGCAGCTGGAGCTGGAGCCCTTCCTTTCCCGTCCCACACCATGCT
Organism: Lepilemur ruficaudatus; assembly: GCA_963574885.1. Lineage (NCBI taxonomy): Eukaryota > Metazoa > Chordata > Mammalia > Primates > Lepilemuridae > Lepilemur > Lepilemur ruficaudatus. The sequence continues at coordinate 804 of CAUYRT010016656.1, forward strand.
CCTTTCTTGCCACCTGGATGTCCTGCCACGCAGCAGCATCTACCAAAAAACGCACTTGGATGTCACAGACCTGGGCTACTTGCGTGATGAACCTTCCACAGAGCGTGACGTCAGCTCCCTCTCAGTGGACGTCTCTCTTTAAGACATAACAGTTCCCACGACTTCTACAGTCAACGACTAACAACACAGTTTTGCATTTCTACCACGGGAAGTATCAGATAAATATTTTCAGTTCTGTAGAGAAATGTTTGGATGGACTTTTGATTACTCTCTGCCAGGAAAAAAAGCATATTTGACTCCATTTATGCTTTGTTCTTTTTTTTTCTTTTCCTTTATCTCCTCTAGTCATGGAAATAGACCCATCTATGCTTATAACTCGACTCATTTTTCTGCATCCCTGAAGGGCAGCCCCCTCTGTTACATGCAGGGCACTCAAGTGTTGCCTGACATCCACATCCTGGGTCCCCCCAGCTCCCTAGGTCCCAGGGGCCTGTCCCTCATTTCTCTGCCTTGGACCAACGCACCTTTTTGTGGCCTGTCCCCCACGTCCCATCCTCCCCAAATTGCCATGATTCACAAGTATGCAGGAGTATCAGATTTCATTAAATGGTGGAGGAAAACACAAACTACGTATGAAACGTATGAGGGAAGCAATTTAAAATGAATCTATGCAAGAATTTTCTTCTAGTTTAAGGGAAAATCTTCTGAAAAGTTCAATTCTTCACTGGAGTTGCTTGTCAGCACACCTCAGCTACTAAATCTGCCCCCATCAACAGACTCATCTCCTCCTCTCTGTCAACGATCCTCTTTCCCCGCTTGCCTTCCTAGCTCTGCTGCCCACTCAAAACCCCAGCCCCTGCCCATAGGACTCGGTCTTGGGTCCTTGTCCCTGTAGCATCCTGAGCAGTACATGGCCCTGAGGCTGATTTATTTGGTCTGGAGCAACACATTGAGGGTGTCAGGACAGTTCTCAAAGGCTTTGGCCTTCTAAGCCTCACGGGAGAGTCCAATGTGGACATGATCCTCTAAGTCCTATCCCTGATCTCCAAGTCTCCCTACCATTGTAGTTGCAGACGCAGCTCTTAATTTCCTAGTTGTTCATTTGATGCCTTTAGTATTCAAAAGCAAGTAAATAAATAAAACACTTCCTAGTTGCCCATGAGGGAGCTGAAGGATCACAAACACACACACAATCTCCCAACCTCAGATGTCAATTCTCAGTGCAATCTAAACCCAAAAGGAGGAAGTGAAATGTTTTCCAAATATACCCTATAATTTGCACAGTTGCCTCTCCCCAGTGAATATAAAATTTCACATTTCTATATAAGGCAATATTCATTCCTTTCCTCAGTCTGGACTTTCCCCTTTCCAATTGTGTCTCTTGGGCCTGTTTGGAATGTGAAAGTGGTCCGTGACTGAGCTGCTATCTCGTCACAACTCTCTCAGCCAAACAGAGACCCAACTAAAGCTCTGAAATGAGTGTATTTTGTGTGTGTGTGTGTGTGTGTGTGTGTGTGTGTAATCACTTTAGGCTATTTGTGCTACATATATTGTATTTCCTGCCTTTGAAAAAAATCTTGTGACCCAAAGCCAGATTCAAAGTATCCATTATTCTGAATAAATAGAGAGTCATAGTCATCAAATTCCACATGGGATCCTCTGTACTCTGGTGAATGCATTGCAGAGGTTCCCCAAGGCCTACAATAGAGATAGTACCAGTGCTTAGCTACAGGCTTGTCAGGAGCTTTCTACTTTTTTAGTAGAGACAGGGTCTCGCTCTTGCTCAAGCTGGTCTTGAACCCCTGAGCTCAAACAATCCACCTGCCTTGGCGTCCCAGAGTGCTAGGATTACAGGTGTGAGCCACCACACTTGGCCTGGCCATGGGTTTTGAAAACCATAGGAATCACTCACATTTGTGGAGCACCTTCGTGCCGGATGCATTGATAATTTATGCTCCAAAACATGCCCATGAGGTAGACTGTAGTAACATCAGTGCCATTTTACTGATGGAGAACTTTGAAGTGTACTAAACAGTAATCCGGAGAAAGGCTGTCTTCAGATGAGTCAGGCAGGTGTAATTTGAGCCGGTAGGTCAAATCCTGTGATTATTTCTAGCCTCCACTTCCTCAGGGTGGCTGTGATCTCAGCAAGCTTCTCTCCTCATCATCTCAGGATGTCTGTAAGTAATTCAAGGGCCCCATGCTCGTTCCTCATTCATATCCAATGATGGAGGACATCTCTTCTGGTAGATCTTTTGAAAAATTAAGAAAGCTGCTTTTGCCAAAAACTTCAGCAGACTTCTTATTTTTTACCCTAATTCAGAAATCAGTGTGGCCTGGGGATGGAGAGAACATGGGCTTTTTCTAATGCCTTAAGCCTGAGGCTGAGTATGGAATACTCACCCCAAAACCCTACCGCAAAGATAGGGGAGGGAACATCCCAAAGGAAGTTCAGAGGTGTTGCAGATTTGTGACCCGGGAAGCTGATTCTGAGATGGACATTCACGTACATTATGTCCTTGTGAGCAGCACCCCTGGACAGGAAGGCAAGTTAGCAGGGTTGAGCAGGGGGAGGAGCTGGACGGTGAAACACTCCCAACAAGGACTTCAGCCAGCTGGGGTGACCCTCAGAGGTGGCCTGAGTGGGAGCAGGGTGGGCGGGAGTGGGGGGCTGGACCTTTATGCCCCCCGCCTCCATGAACCAGGTATTGCCTGTGGGATGCCCAGGGAGGAAGTGTGGCCCTGACAGAGGCAGCTCTTTTTAGGGGAAGCCAGTTCCTGGACAGGTACTCAGCTGTTGGCTGGGAGAATAAGTCCTTTGGGCCGAGGCAGAATGTGGGCAGCGCATCCCGGGAATCAGGAAACAGTCGTGGAAAAAGAAACAAGTCACCCAGCTCCTCAGAGGCCAAGCCCGGGTCCGAACTTGGGCCTTTCAGAGGCCGTTGCTCCAGCTCCCACCTCGTTGCTTACTGTCCAGTGTGTGCTGATTTCTACACACTGACTGCGGTAAGGCGTTTCTGGAAAGAATCCCAGACACACAGTCTCTAAGTATCAGCTGCCCATCCACGTGTGTCGTGTGAGTAACCCAGAGGGCAGAATGCAAGGAGGAAATGGGTGCTGCTACACCTCATTGGGTGGCTAAGGAGACGAGCTTTCCGGCCAGACTCTCACCAGAGAACTGTCCGCCTTGAACAAATGAGGAACGTGGAGGACTTGGAAAGGTTACGGAGAAGTCGCTGCGATGATGAATGTTTTTCTGAACCAGCACAGTCAGGCAAGAGCACAAGCTGCAAATCAGGGCTGGCCTTGGGGATCTCTCAAAGCCTCTGTTTTACGTTGGGATGTGAAATTCAGCGTGTGCGATTTACAGTTACAGCCTCCTGGTAAATGTGCCAAATTATTTCATTCCTGACCAAATAAATCCTACAAATGTTAGGTTCATGCAGATAGCCATTTTTGGCTAAATTTAGCTGTTTGGGGTGGTCATGGAGAGGGAAATTAAAAACACATGCATCAGAAGAAAATACCCTAACAGCTTCAAAACACCTGACGTGGGGGTGAAACCCTGGCTCAGCTTCAGAGCTTCAGTCCAGGGAAACTGCATCCAATAAACTACTTAATCACGTCTGGTTACCATGGCAACAGCCTCTGAAGCAGGCTCGCTGAACAAGACTGGATGTGATCAACTGCCAGCATGGAAATATCAATCCTCCCCTATTCTCTGTTTTCCAGCATTGCTCTCGGCGACATGTTCTGTGTTACAAAGCAGGACTTGGGACACCGCTTATGTCTCCCTCCTATGCTCACCAGAGTGCAGTGGTGGAGGCCCCTCTCCACTGTTTTCGGGGCAGAACCTGAGCGGGGGGCATTGCATATATCCTAAAGACAAGGAAAGTAATTTCAGACAGTCCCTTACTCACGTATGTCCCTCACTAAAAGCCCTGGTTTTTCTATCAAGCCTCTTTCTGTTGGATTCAAACAGCGTATTTGTGTTCAGGAGCAAGATAGATCCCCTAAGTAACAGAGAAGCTATTTTTAGAGCATCTCGGGAGAGGGAAGATCTCAGAAATTGCCTAAACTTAGATCCAGCTTTTGGTACAGTGTGTCTCACAGGGACATAGCCTGAATGGGTACAAACATTTCACACTGCCTGTTACAAACTTCTTGAGATGTCATCAAAGCCTGTACTAGGGTGGCTGGGAGCTGTCCCTGGAGCTGCTATAGACCCTTGCTCTTCTGTCCTTTAAAGAATAACACACTGTCAGTTCTCTGGCTCTTGAAGAGTCTGCAATGAGGTCAGATTGTGCTGAAAATTGCCATATCGCTGGTATATCTGGGCTGTCAATAAATGCGGCTGAGTCCGCTCCGACGGAAACAATGTCAGCAGTGGTGAGTTTGAGGTTAGGATTTAGCTTGTAGATATGAGTACGGACTGGGAATTTGCATCCCAGGTTTGTGGTCTGGGGATGTGAAGAGGCCAGACTTTGTGGTTTGACCACTGGGGTAAGGGATGAGCCATGGATAAATATTATGTATGATGATTCAGTGGAAAAATTGAAGTGTTATTTTGCAAATTGTGGACTTTGGCTCAAACAAATAAATTATTAAAAATTATTTATCACACAGTTCATGAAATTTGATGGTATATTTAAGGATTGCCATCATCAAATGCAGCCAGGTGATGGGTACGAGGAGGTTCATGACAACTATTCTCTCTGCCATGCTGGAGAGTGAGCATAAAAAGTACATATAAGCAGCCCTAGTGGGAATAACCTGAGGTTTTCTGGAGGAAGGATTCTCTCAGCTGGGACCTCAAGGATGAGAGGAGCCAGCAGGCACAAACTGAGGATGAAGGGATAAGATGGGAAGTATTGGTTTGATTAATGTTCCAGAGAGAGGAAACTACATGGCACAGACCTGGGAGAGTTCCTTGGGCATGGAAGAAGCTCACTGGGATGGCATCAGGACATGGCAAGAGAAAGGGTCAGTAGACAGTGATAAAGACCCTGGGCATTCTCTTAAGGCCAATGGGAAACCACTGAGCAAGGAAGTTAGGGAGTAAAAGACTTGAATGGATTTGTGGTTTCAGAAAAATTACACTCAAGATTCATGGTCCCGGCTGGGCGTGGTGGCTCACGCCTGTAATCCTAGCACTCTGGGAGGCCGAGGCAGAAGGATCACTCAAGGTCAGGAGTTCAAAACCAGCCTGAGCAAGAGCGAGACCCCTTCTCTACCAAAAATAGAAAGAAATTAATTGGCCAACTAGAAATATATAGAAAAACAAAAATTAGCTGGGCATGGTGGCACATGCCTGTAGTCCCAGCTACTTGGGAGGCTGAGGCAGAAGGATTGCTTGAGCCCAGGAGTTTGCGGTTGCTGTGAGCTAGGCTGATGCCATGACACTCTAGCCCGGGCAATGGAGTGAGACTCTGTCTCAAAAAAAAAAAAAAAAAGATTCATGGTCCCAAGAGGATCCTAACTTTAGTCTCCTTTGAGTACTCCAGCCCTCCTCCATCTGAGCTGTAGATTCCACCTTCCTTACCAGTTACTATTGCTTGGTGCGTGGTGGGTTCCACGGTTGGCAAACTGAAAGTTCCATTCTGAGACAAAGGAGAGGCGGCTTACTCTTTGCTGTGGATCGAACCGTGTTCTCTTCAAATTCATGTGTTGAAGCCCTAACCCCAGTGACTGACTGTATTTGGACATAGGGCTTTTAGGAAGCAATTAAGGGCCAGGCACGATGGCTCACGCCTGTAATCCTAGCATTCTGGAAGGCCCAGGTGGGAGGATCACTCAAGGTCAGGAGTTTGAGACCAGCCTGAGCAAGATCGAGACCCCTTCTCTACCAAAAATAGAAAGAAATTAGCTGGACAACTAAAAATATATAGAAAAATTAGCCAGGCACGGTAGTACGTGCCTGTAGTCCCATCTACTCAGGAGGCTGAGGCAGGAGGATCCCTTGAGCCCAGGAGTTTGAGGTTGCTGTGAGCTAGGCTGACGCCACGGCACTCTAGCCTGGGCAACAGAGTTAGACTCTGTCTCAAAAAAAAAAAAAAAAAAGAAGCAATTAAGATTAAATGAATTCACAAAGGTAAGGTCATAATCTGATAGGATTTATAAAGTACCTTTATAAGGAGAGGAAGAGAGAGATTCCACTGAGGAAAGTCCATGTGAACACAGTCTGCAAGCCAGGAAGATGCCCTTCACCAACATCTGCCCATACTAGGTACTGTATGAAAATAAATTTCTGTTGGTTAAGCCACCAGTCTATGATATTTTGTTATGACAACCTAAGACATTCTTCTAAGTCACTCTCCATCCAGATAATCTTGGGCTGAGGCAAACCTTAGATATTTCAAAAGCTCTTAAATCCACTGACCTTGACTTATCATTGAAGATCATTAGCATTATACCCCCATTATAGTCCCAGTTTCATATTTATATATGCAAGTGATTTTCCCCACTATCATGAAGCCAAGCTACAGTGTAAGGAGATGGTTCTCTTGCAGCAATCAATATGTATCATGATCTGATATTAATGGAATTATTCGTCTCTCTAGTTTACCCTGAAAAGACCTATTTTAGGTTTGTCGGGATTGTTCCTACTTAAAAACTTCCAATCACATTCCTTGAACTGTGAGCTGGTGAAAATAAATAAATAAACTTCCAATCATTCCATCAGTACGCAATTGCTGACTCCCAAGGTTGAGTGAGCTGCACATGGTATTTAGGGCACATGTTTATAAGAAGATCGCCTTTGTTTATACTGATGCAATACAGTGTTATCTTCTGCTGGCTGCCTTTCATAGGCATGGCAACTGTTCAAAACAAATCGCTTTGCACATTAAGGTCTTTCATCTCTGCAAATTTGGACATGATGCTTAAGTTGACATTCAATTTTCTTTTCTTTTCTTTTCTTTTTTTTTAGAGTCAGGGTCTCACTATGTTGCTCAGGCTGGCCTCAAACTCTTGGGCTCAAACAATCCTCTCACTTCAGCCTCCTGAGTAGCTGGGATTACAGATGCACGCCACCGTACCTGGCCTCAACTTTCAATGTTTTATATGACAGACTACTGAAGTATGTTTCTTTGCAAAGTCTCTAAGACCAAGTAAGTGAGCCTTTTAAGAAAGCAGAGTGAGAGGCACCAGCCTCTCTGGTAAGATCTGAGATAATATGAGAGCGCTGTTGTTGCCAATGACTTTTCTCACCAATTCTTTCAGTACCAAAGCCACCTTTTAGTAGTCCTTTCCTTTGGGTATTACGTCTTCCACAACAGCCCTCTATTAATGTGATTTTATGCCCATATATATGAATGTGGATGAATTTATTCCATGAGAATCAAACTCAAGAACTCACTTTCCTGTATATTCCTAAATGAAATGAAATCTGGCTCAATTGCCATTGGCTTTAGTGATAGGGAAACCCAGTCCCAGACGTTTGGTGACGAGGCCCCTCCCTACTCCCTTGGGATCATACCAGCACCCAGTGCTTACTCAGTCTAGATTTGTTGCCATCAGATCTGTGGGAAGAGGTAGAGTTCCATTACCTCCCTTCAGTGTGACCTCCCCTCAAATTTGGGGGGCGGGTCTTTGCCAAGCCTCCTCAGTAGCACCTAATAGCACCCAAACCACTTGCATTCATGCAGCCATCCCACTCAGAGGCTCTGTGTCTGCAGAGCTGTAAGCCCTTTTTACCAGTTTGCAGGATGCAAAAACTAACTAACACCCTCCATCCTCACTCTACCCCTCATCCTTGTGCAATGTGGCTCTACTGTTCAACAGAGTTTGACTGTCACCACCTCCTCTCATAATTCCAAGGAAGATATGCCAGGGCCAGGGCATCTATGGATATGATATGGGTGCTGTTTTATTGGAGAAACTGCCTTCCTTCCTATGGTGGTCTATCTTCTTACAAAGCAAAAATGAGAAAGTGGCCTTGTCAGGAGAGGATTACATAGACTGATGCCAAGTGGTTTGAGTTTGGAATGTCAGCTGTAGAATGGAATTGTCTGGGAATACCAGATGCCTTGGAGCTGGGGCAGTTGGGGACCTTGTAGCCTGTGGGCTGTTGTATTTCCCCACTGGGCAATTGTCCCACTCCAATGGGCTCCTGAGCCTGGGTGCTGTCCTTTCAGTGCAATGGCCCCACACTGTGTCCCGCAGCTCTCCAGGTTCTGGCAGATTGGTCCTTAATTTGATGAGAGACTGAAGACCACGTGTAACTTTACCTTGCTGTCCCCACCTTATGGAACTTGCCTTTTCACAGAAAAGGCTTTTTCTCAACTGATGCTATATAATGTGAAATGTATCCAATCCCTTGCAGGACAAATTGCAGCCCTGAAGGGACCCATCTGGTAAGACAGCCAATTTTCAACATGCAGCTAGGTGTGAGATATCCAGAAAAGCACAGAGCAGAGGTAGATACTGAATGATCATTTGGATCCTACCTCCACATTTTACTGATAATGTATTTTGAGGATGCATTAGCTTCTCACCTATTTCCCATTTTGAGGAACAGTTTAGCTGCAAGAAGATTGGGTCAGGGCTCTGAGCCCCAAGAACTTTTTTTTTTTTTTTTTTTTAAGGGATAGGATCTTGCTCAGTCACCTTGGCTGGAGTGTAGTAGCACACTCCTGGATTACATAGAGGCAGGAGGATCCCTGAGCCCAGGAATTTGAGGCTACAGTGAGCTATGACTGCACCACTGCATCCAGCCTGGGTAAAAGAAGGAGACCTTGTCTCAAAAAAAAAAAAAAAATAATAAAAGTGAAAACAGGTGGTAATGGAACATTGAATGATTATTTTTCTTTCCATTTACATTGTGATAATGATGTTTGTGCAGTAATTAGACTTGAAAGTGAAACAATGCTCCTCTCCTAAAATTCACTACTTTTTTTGCCCTAAAAAATGCACTCCATCTTTCACTTTAGTGGCACAAATTAAATATTTTTCTAACAACCCCAGGACCTCAGTTAGTGAGATCTCATTTGAAAACAATGGAAACTTTGTGCTCAGCTTCTTTAGTGCCTGGGGCAAGACAGCAAATGAGGCCCATGGGAGCCCTGGGCTTAGGCAAAGTTCCAGATGACATTTGGGGCCTAAGTGCTCAGGTGGAGGCTGTGAAGGAGGGAGGGAGGGTTGGAGCCCGGCACCTTCATGCTCTGTTTACAACACAAAGGTGTCCAGAGCTGTCCGGGGGTGGAGGGTCCTAGTGGGAGCAGAGGCATCTTGCTGACAAATAGGGCTGCTCCTCTTTCCCTGCCCCTCCCCTCACCTTGAAATGGAAGAGGGACATGCTAGCAACCACCTTGAAATGTCCCCTTTACATTTCTCCAGCCAAGATTGGTAAGTACCCAGTGCTTTCCTGGGTATATGGTAGTTACTTTGCAGTCTTTTTTTTAACATCTTTTTTTTTTTCTTGAGACAGAGTCTCACTCTGTTGCCTGAGCTAGAGTGCTGTGGCATCAGCCTAGCTCACAGCAACCATAATCTCCTGGGCTCAAGCAAACCTCCCACCTCAGCCTCCTGAGTAGCTGGGACTGCAGGTGAATGCCGCCATGACTGGCTAATTTTTCTAGTTTTTATGGAGACTGGATCTTGCTATATTGCTCAGGCTGGTCTCGAGCTCCTGTGCTCAAGCAATCTTCCCACCTTAGCCTCCCAAACTGCTGGGATTACAAACTGCTTCTGGCCTATACTTGATTATTACTTTTAATTTATTTGTAGTGCCTGTATTTTCTACAATAAGCATATATTATATCTTTATATTTTTTGTAAGAAACAAATGTTTTTCTGAAAGTGGGAAGTGAGACTGAACCCCAGAAGCCTTCCCCTAAAAAGACCAGTGAATCTGTTTTCATAAAAACTGAACACTTCTTGAGTCAAAAGACACCAAAAACAAATTTAAAAGACAAAACATGAAGTGAGAGAAAATATTTGCATATGTATAAAAGAAAAACGACTTTAATCTTTCAATCTATATCATACAAATCAATGAGAAAAAAGAAAAACAATCAACAGAAAACTAGATAAAAGATAATAGCAATTTATAGAAGCTGAAGTAAAAATGTCCAATAAATATATGACAAGATCTCAATGTCATTAAAAACCAAGGAAATAGAAGCCACAACCAGTAATGAAAAATTTTTTTCCTATTAGTTTAGGAAACACCTTAAAAATTGGTAGCAACTTGTGTAAATACAATAGAAAGCAATAAAACTATTTTAGGCCCGGCGCGGTGGCTCACGCCTGTAATCCTAGCACTCTGGGAGGCCGAGGCGGGCGGATTGCTCAAGGTCAGGAGTTGGAAACCAGCCTGAGCAAGAGAGAAGCCCCGTCTCTACTAAAAAAATAGAAAGAAATTAATTGGCCAACTAAAAATATATAGAAAAAATTAGCTGGGCGCATGCCTGTAGTCCCAGCTACTCGGGAGGCTGAGGCAGTAGGATCTCTTGAGCCCAGGAGTTTGAGGTTGCTGTGAGCTAGGCTGATGCCACGGCACTCTAGCCTGGGCAAAAGAGTGAGACTCTGTCTCAATAAAATAAAATAAAATAAAATAAATAAAAATATTTTAAAACCTTAAAACCTCAATGTTGCAGGCACACACACACACACACACACACACACACACACATACCTATATCTAGGGCAAAGCAACACAGGCTTTGACTCCAGACTCCAGGATTTAGAGAGTACCAAATGTTTCACTCCAGGAATTTGAACATTTGTCAGTTTTCAACAGCGTTTGGTGTATGT
>CAUYRT010016657.1:0-34828 GCA_963574885.1 Lepilemur ruficaudatus
CATGGTGGCTCATGCCTGTAGTCCCAGCTACTTGGGAGGCTAAGGCAGAGGATTGCCTGAGCCCAGGAGTCTGAGGTTGCTGTGAGCTAGGCTGATGCCATGGCACTCTAGCCCAGGCAAGAGAGTGAGACTCTGTCTCAAAAAAAAAAAAAAAAAAGATGCAAACATCTGACAACAAACAAACAAAAAAGACGCAGACAGGGGAAGATTTCCCCTAGTACTATACAACAAGAAAGAACAAATTTCATCCACATGCAACAAGAAAAATGAATCTCGAACATGTAGAGTAAAAGGCAGAACACAAACGAGTTTATGTGGCCAGGCGCAGTGGCTCACACCTGTAATCCTAGCATTCTGGGAGGCTGAGGTGGAAGAATTGGTTGAGCTCAGGAGTTCGAGACCAGCCTGAGCAAAAGTGAGACCCTGTCTCTACTAAAAAGAGAAAAATTAGCCAGTTGTGGTGGTGCATGCCTGTAGTCCCAGCTACTTGGGAGGCTGAGGCAGGAGGATCACTTGGGAGATGGAGGTTGCCACTATACTCTAGCCTGGGTGACAGAGTGAGACTCTATCTCCAAAAATGAAACATATATGCTATATGATTCTACAAAGCTCAAAACCAACCAAAATTAATCTATACAGTTAAAGGTCAGGAAAGCGAGGGAATTAATGACTGGGAAAAAGACATGAAGGAGGCTTCTAGGTGTAATTATTATAGTTCAATAAAAAGTTCCAAAAAGAAACGATTTCATTAATAGCTCCCCTTAAGTTAGAATCCAAAATCTATCTTCCTTCTTGTAGCTATTCACACCACACAGTAATTTAAGGGAAGTTGCCTACGATGTTTCCAAAAGTTAAAAAAGAAGGAAAAAAAAAAAAGATCACATAAAGAATGATTTGTTCCCAAACAAGAAAAGCACAACAAAAAATATACAAAAGCAAAGACACTAAGTCAAAAGATAAAAATAGCAACTGCAAAACTGAAAGATGAAATGAAAATTTAAGGGAACACCCTGTCCATTTTGAACCAAGCCTATCCTTAACTTATCTTTGGAGACTGCTATATTAATAGTCATATACTTCCCTAAAAACAATTATATTCCTGTGTACAAAGAAATTCTGCAGCACTGTTTCCTCAAAGCACTGTCAGCTCTTTGGTGATATTTCACATGCACCAGAGAGATGAGGTGACAGAACCTTCCCAAGCACCATATTACGAAAATCTGTGATGCATCAAGTTAAAAGAACTATGGCAACCAAGATATACTTCTTATAAAAAAACTTCTACATTTACTCATTAGATCCTTATTTTTATGAAGCCTTATCACTTTTATTTTTTCCTGAAGCCCAATATTCATGCTAATCATCTTGAAGGATTAGTAGAAGAGTTTCTTTCATGGGTTGGAGTCTTTTGCTGGGATCTGAGTAACTCATATCCAACCTCATAAGCATTTTAAAAACACATATCCTGTGAACTCACAAAAATATCCTGGATATTAGAACAGATATGAGTGACCTAAAACTATCATATCTTTGCTTCCAACCTTTCTTTACTGCGACTTTTATAGAGCACCTCTCTTCTGTGAGTTTGGACAATGTAGCATTCAGGAAATCAGAACAGCGTGTGGCTCGTTCCTGATCAAGACGCATCTGAGATGTTTAGACACAGTTCTCCTTCCCAAACAACTCAGAGCCTAGGGGATCTTACAGATCCAGCTCAGCTGTTCCTGAGTCATCTACAACAGAACATCAAATAGTTGATGGGCTGCCAAGTTCCTTGACAGAAACTGTTCCACAGCAAACCCACCAACCCTTAGTAAGGTCACACAGATTATCTAGCTTGATTTGGAAGGTAACTCACCTGTTTAGTTAGTGTCTGTGTGAGGATTGGAACCAAATACTGTAGTGCTCCCTTAGCATAAAACTTGCTGGTGTGCTCAGGGGGCCGCCCTTGTTCTGCTGCCTGAGGAGAAACATAAAACATATTCTAGACAAGAGCAAACAAGCTATAACACTAAAGGCATCCAAAGACAGCTGGCCAGGGGTGTGTAACAGAAGCATATGGAGGCAAATGATAACATTCAATGTGATCTTTGGATGTGCTCATTTTTAGCTCTAAAGATTTGTTTTAAGCCATACATATCACCTACCTTAAAGGACCAAGGCAACCTTAAGCATTACATTATTTCCCCAAGTTCAATTAATATTAGCAACCTGACATCTAAGTGTTCTTTGGATCAAGAGATGCACCAAGTTTACATAAGGATGACGGCAGGCGTGGTGGCTCACGCCTGTAATCCTAGCACTCTGGGAGGCCAAGGCAGGTGGGCTCAAGGTCAGGAGTTTGAAACCAGCCTGAGCAAGAGAGAGACCCCCATCTCTACTATAAATAGAAAACAATTAATTGGCCAACTAAGAATATATATAGAAAAAATTAGCCGGGCATGGTGGTGCATGCCTGTAGTCTCAGCCAATCGGGAGGCTGAGGCAGAAGGATCGCTTGAGCCCAGGAGTTTGAGGTTGCTGTGAGACAGGCTGACGCCACGGCACTCTAGCCCGGGCGACAGAGTGAGACTCTGTCTTGAGAGAGAAAAGAGTTAAAAAAAAAAAAAAGATGCCAAAAATAAGACTGTTTTTTCAAATGCATAAAGACAAACAAAGTTGGAAACAAAGCTTGAATTCAAAAATTTGAAGTGCGGAAGATTCCCCATATCTGATTCCTTCACCAGAGTTAGTAAACTATCAATTCTACATCCCAGGCTTGCAATAGGACTTCCGAAAGGCAATAATTCAGCATCAGGTGTCACCCTGGTAAACTGACAGCTTGCTGCCCCCTTGTGTTCGTAGTACTGTCAGTATTTAAAATAAATCATGCCAGACTGACAGGCAAAAACATGAGATGATGTCTCATTACTGAGCTGTCTCCTTCATAAGGGGCTTTGGCTAGCAGAAAAATCAAAATCTCTATAAATGGAAATACCCTCTAAGTCCAGTAAGAATGAAGCTTTTCCAAAAGAATAAAAATATCCACAAATAAGACATGTCCCAAAGCCTAGTGGGAATAGCAGCTCTCCCCCTGTACAGATGCTCTCCCCAACTCACCTCTGAGGCTTCAATGGCTAAATCCATCTCCTCATCACAAACATTGGACCAGAATTCTATCCCTTGTAGGGCCACTTCATCAATGTCACTTTTCATTGCTTCAATTGTGATCTTAAGAGAAAAAATATGACACCTCAAGGCTCCAAATAAGTACTGATTCAAGTGAGAACCCTCCCCTCTTTAACCAGACTTTTAAATTTCAAACTTATAACTTATTTTAAAGGTCTGTAATGAAAAAGAAACAGGGAACATTGTTTCTAAAATGCACTCTTTTTACCCACACAAAAACACCAGTTTTCCTGGCATACCACTGATGAACATAACACTTAGACTAAAGGAATTTCCTTGATTTGATAACATTAAGTAAAAAATTATAGAACTGACAAAACAGCAACTAAGAATGATGGGTTCTGTGATTAGCTATGAGCTCAAATCACATAAAACAGAAATACTTACTGCAAAAAGAGCAGGACCCATATATGTCTCCATATACTGATAATATAAGGACATTATCTTCACCAGATTCTGTAAAGCAGCCACTCGTACCTTTTATGAAGAGCAGATTAAATAGTTTACTAAAATAACAATGCAATCTGACAAAAGTAGATTCACTCAAATGGGACAATAATCTAAAGGATTAATCAAGGTACATGCAGATAATGGTATCATTTCTCCAAAATTCAATCTCTCCATTGAATTGTCCCTTCCTATTTATTTTTCCATTTCTTCGTTACTGCTTTAAAGGTATGGGTGGAACCCATGGCAGGGCTAAACTCACTAATGCCTAAAGATGTTACTCGACCTGCTGGAGGGTCAGGTTTAGATTACAGCAATAGCAAAGCTGTTTCAATGGCTATAGTTGAAAATAATATTATTCAAGTGAATAACCTATGGCAATAAAGTAGCAGAGCTGATTAAAACAATTTCTCCTCTAAAGCTTTTCAAAGAAGATGACAACTTCTACTATGTTAACTTTCCAAGTACTGTTCTTCCCTCTTCTCTAAGATATGGTGGAAAAATTCTTATTAATAACAATTACTAGTCAACCCTTATTTCTGAAGTCAACTGATTCCCAATATTTCAAACTCTATGTTAGTGTTGTCATTTCCCAAGAAAGATGTAAAACAGATTTTTCACATGACCTCACACTTACCCTTGTATCTGGACACTGTGTGGCTTCACAGACCACCTGCATAATAAAGTGCCTTTCAGACTGTAGGAAGAATAAAGATAATTAGGAGAGCATAAACTTTACACATGAAGATTTCTAGACTCTCTCTACAAAGAAAACCTCTCACTCCTGCAGGGCCTCACACAACCGTGGGACAATCAAGAAACTTTTCCTTGAGATAGTAACAGCCCATAAAGGATATAAAAAGTTTACCCTCAGCGTTTGCTATATGACCCGTACTCTAAGGAGGTCTCTAATCTTTTAATCCCCAAAATGGCCTTAACTAACAAGACTTCAGGGAGGAAGTAGACAGGAAAATATAGGTCAAAGGTTTAAATAAAAATGGCTTGTTAAAAGAAAAACAAAAACCTACATGTAGGAAAATCAATTTCCTCTAAAATATAAGAGAATTCACAACATCTGCTTTATTTCAGAGACCAAATTTGTTTTCTGAGGTGGCAAACCCACATCAAATATGGTTAACAAAAAGAATAAACTTTATTTACTACCCTCCTAAATCTTCCAAAATCTAAAAAGAAAACCTTGATTTTTCTAATCAATTAGAATTGCCATTTGCTCTGGCTTCTGAGACCTTTCCACTATACTGCCAAGAAATGGCAAAAAGCCCAGTTAAAGTGTCAACAAACATATACACAAAAATACTTTCAGACCATATGATCCAGCAATTCCACTTGTGGGTATATATCCAAAGGAATTAAAAGCGGAGTCTCAAAGAGATCTGTACACGCAGGTTCACAGCAGCATTACTCAAACAGCCAAAAGGCAGAAGCAACCCAAACTCCCATCGAAGGATGGCTTGATAAACAAAACATGGTATATACACACAATGGGATATTATTCAGCCTTAAAAAGGAAATTCTGACACGTTACAACATGGATGAACCTTGAGGAAATGATGCTAAGTGAAACAAGCCAGTCACAAAAAGACAAACACTGTATGAGTCCATTTACGTAAGGTATTTAGAGTACTCAAACTCATAGAAACAGAAAGTAAAACAGTGGTTGCCAGAGGCTGAGGGAGGGGGAAATGGGGAGTTGTTGCTCAATGGCTACAGAGTTTCAGTTATGCAAGATGAAACACTTCTGGAGATTGGTTCCACAGCAAAGTGAATATACTTAACTGCAGACTGAAAAAAAGACTGAAACGGTAAACTTTACATTATGTATATATTACCACATTAATAGATTAAATAGGGGAAAGTATTTTTAGGCAAAACATTTATATATTGTTTTTCAAAAGCACCTTCCTAAGGAATATGAAACAACCCAACTGCTGTATTTTTTAAATTCCAAAAGATTCCCACACTTTGGATTGCAAAAGGAAAAACCTAAGCTTAGAAACACTTTAGATCACATTATTCCTAAGAGCATGAAAGATGGCAAACACCTACTCCATGGCCTTATCTCACACAACACAAATCTCAACTAAAATGGAAATGAATGCCTTTAAATAAGTTGGTATTTTCTAAATTATAAAATTAAAAAAGAAAACACATAATTTCATTTAACTCTTTCATTTCATACTCTCTGAACCTATATCCTTTTGTCAAAAAGACTTACCTCTTTATCAAAATTTGCTTTGGTGAACTCCAATGAGTTCAGGAGTGCGTTAGTAGCAGCTAGCTTCACATTATTACTAGGCTCTTCTTTCCTCATCCCCTGGATTATGGCAGTCAGAATCTCATTGGATTTATCCTGTAGCTGCTCTGGGTCCTGAGATAAGCAGAGAAGTACAATGAATATACATACAGTCAACCCTCCTTATTCCCTTTATAATATAGTATATCAACTATTTATATAGCACTTACATTCTATTATGTATTATAAATAATCCAGAGATGATTTAAAGCATATGGGAGGATGTGCATAGGTTATACACAAATACTACACCATTTTATATAAGGGACTTGAGCATCCAAGGATCCTGGTATCTAACGGGGGTCCTAGAACCAATGCTCCAGATAACAAGGGATGACTATAATGATGAGCTCATGACTAATCAGCAGTTTTTTTTTCCCCCTTAAACAGACAAGGTCTCACTATGTTGCCCAGACTGGAGTGCAGTGGCTATTCACAGGTATAATCATAACCCACTGTGCCACTGAACTCCTGGGCTCAAGTGATCCTCCAGCCTTAGCCTCCTCAGTAGTGGGGACTACAGGCGTGCTATTGCAACTGGCTTAATCAGCAGTTCTTTTAATTGTAAAATCCACTCAAGTAAGTATCATGACTTGGTGATCTTTTCCCACATGTTTCCATGTAGGGACAGCACTATAAACCACCTGCAAAATATCCCATGGTATTGGCAGTCCAAAATTGAATGAAATCAAGTTAAACTCATCAACTTAATCTTTGACTTCTTCGCATGACTCTGGATATGAAGTAATATTGGCTCCCCCTCAGCTTTTGTGCAAATGGAGATAGTAGTCTGATGGCTTTTTCCAGGCCATCTATATCAAATGAAGTAAACCTTCAGAACATTTGAGGGCCAAGGATCAATACCTGGTACAATATCTAGGGAGTCTAAGTCCAGGTGGAACACTGGGCTTCTCTGCCTCATGAAGTCTGTATATCAAAACAGACACCATGAATGGTAATCTCACCAGCAACAATAGTTCCAGGAGGGCTACATCTCAAATACTGAATTGTGGCTCCAGGCTAAACCAGTCACATCAAGAGTTGGCAAAAACTTTCTGTGATGCAGTAAATGAAAAAGCACCACAACATTCATGATACACTGAGGATTCTGAGAAATGGGATCAGGTCAGGGACGCTGCACATGCAAATATCCTCATTTTAAAGGTCTGGAATCTAAGCTTCTCCAAACATGGATTTCTGTTTCCAGTTTGTGACCCTCAAGTTCCTTTACTTTAAGGCATGATTAGCAAATTAAGGATAGAAGTCAACAAATAAAGCAGTCCTACTTTCAAAACTCTGCATGCAGTAGCTTTTCTTCGTGATTCGTCATTCAATGGAGTAATCTTAATACCGTGCATGTCACAGCTAGAGATTCAGAGGCATATAAACCAGACAAGTTAGGGAAGCACTTACTATATCTTGGCAAATGTAACCAATAGCTTCCAACGTTGACTCTTTCATGTGCTCTGTGCTGTTGGGATTTGTGACATTGGCCACAAGCTGAGGAATAAGTTCTGGCCACTGGTTGACTGGGATCTCTGCACAAGCAATACCAGCCACACACTGTGAGGCAGAACTAGGCCGGTAAGTTTCTGTGCCCAAAGTCTGCAAAACCTGCAAAAAAAAAAAAAAAGAGAGAGAGAGAGAGAGAGAGACAAAAAATATCAATTTCTAACACTATTTGACCATATTTTGCCAGCCAGCACACCTTAGGTCAGTATCTCTGAATTCTTTTCTATGACACGGAAAAGTAGAAAGGCCGTCCAAAAAAAAAGCCACATAGTACCACCACCAGCACAATCAACATTGCCTCAGAACCCTGAAACAAAACCAAACTTTTCTGAAGCTCTGCTCCCCAAAGGAATTCTCCAAAGCCACATACCTCACTGCAACACCCAATGCAAGGTAGGAAACTAGCAGTGTAGAAGGAGAGGTAGCATTAAAAGGCAAGCAGGGAGAGATGTGGACAAAATTCATCTTCCAGGCTCATTGTTCGTGGTATGCTCACCACCTTATTTTGTGGATAGAAGTGTGGGGCATTAGAATAACATTAACTCTGGGGCATTCCAGTGAGTGATTCATAGATAACTGTCTAACCTGATCCAAAGAAGAGACCTTTTCACTCATTAAATGTGAAACAAATCTTTTTCTTTCTGGTCACTTAAGAACCCAACACTCTGCGTGACTTATATAGAAAGACCTCAATCAAGTAACAACATCACTAAATACAAAAAGCTTTTGATGTCACCGATACCTAAGAACTAATTCTTATGTAACTTCAAATCTGAAAGGATTCATTCAGTTTGCCCAGAAATTAAAGAACTGCTCTACCATCAATAGATACCAAAAACTAGCTAGATATGCCAATTAAAATGACAGCCACATGTCATTAAACATGTCTCATTTGAAATGGTAACCACACAAGCATTTATGTAAAGGGTAAAGGCACAGATACGATAAAGGATGAAGGCACAATTGACCCAGAGTTAATCATTACCATGATCAGCTAATTCAGTCAATGAACTCACTAAGAATCACCAGTCCACTCAAAGGCAAACAGTTAACTGTTCCTGGCATGAACACAGGACAAAGAATAGCTGTCAGATATTCAGGCCAGCTCTGCTGACTGGGTCAGGTCACTTCGTATACTGCTTTGTAGCTAGTAGCTAATAATGAACTCCCCATCTTTCCCCCTTATATGGTATATCATCATCCCTGCCCCCATCCCAACAGCTCTACCCTCTAACAGTTTTGATTGATTTTAAACAAAGCTTTTGCTCTCAAGGACTAGCAAAGCTAGAATAGACTTTAACAAAAACTGTACGTCAAAGCCATGAGGTAGTGAGGGGGAAAAACGTGGTGAATTGTACAAAATGTCAGAGGCTGAATGGGTATTAACCCAAGTTTGACTACAGTTCCAGTCCACGGTGCCTTTATACCACACTACACTGTCTCCTAGTACATATGTGCGTGTACTGAATCCCACTCTACTTTTTGTCCTTTAAGTTGATTTTGGAAGACCCTTAATTAGTATTACTTGAGGTGACTTACAGGCTACAGATGACAACTCCTGAGCACTGAAAGTCTTTTGTTTAAACTAGGGTTAACCATAATAGTAACATTCAATTATCAGAAATAAGCAGAATAAACTAGCTCTCAATTGTGCCCCATATCCAGATTTCAAAAAAGAAATGGCCACCAGCATTCACAGTATTATCAGATGTGCTATGAAAGGGAAAAAGGCCAACTGCTAGCTTTATTTCATGCACAAGGGCTCAACGCGTCCATACAAATTCTTATCCAAATTTTAAAAAATTTTGGTGTTAAGAGTCATGTGCCAAAAAACAAGCCAATTACAGTTCCAATTACATCTTATTATTTCATTTACTATTTACTACCCTGTCACGTGACAAAGATGAGAAATTGAGCAGAAGCATCAAGATTCCCAGTCATCATGACATACATTTCCATTTATGTCAAATAGCTGAGGGGGTTAATTAAAGTGTTAATTATACAAGCAGACCCAATGTGAATAGAAATGGCTTTACATATTACAAAAAAGATTCAAAATTAAGTTGGCTTTAATAACCTATTTCCCTGTCATGGGTACTTTCATCCAAGACTGGACACAGAGGAGGTACACAACTAAAAAGAGAAGTTGCTGCCTTAAGGGGCACTAATTTTCCTAATGCTGATATCTAAAATCAGGAAATAGCAAATATGACGATGTGCATAACTGTGACATGCACAAGTACACATGTAGGAAGTCCCCACTGGTTTCCCCTCAAATACCAAGGACAAAGTGATAACTGCACAGTTGTTTAACTTACTCTCCCCCTTTGTGCCTTATCTATGTAAGACAGACCACTAAAGAACTTAATTTAAAAAAAACACACACACACCTGTTCATGTATTCTGAATCTTTTGCTTCAGCTAGAATTATGGAATTCTAATCTAACAAGAAAGTAAAAAGAACTCCATGATCCAAAATTCATCAACCCACTCTTTAAATGCCTTGGAAAAAAAAAAAGCCAGGTGTTTTCTAAAGAAAGTTTTTCATAATTTGCTAAGTAGATGACAGCACCATTAATGTCATACTCCCATTTCACAAACTCTTTGGACTTGAAAGGCCCAAGAGATCATTTAATCTTCCTGACACCACATAATGTCATGTCTAAACCACTAAAGAATGAGATTTATCAACAGCGTAAGTTCAACAAGAGCTAGGTGCTGGCTGACTGTGAAACAATCACTTGGGAAGACAGTTTAAAAAATTTCCCTGAGGCCGGGCACGGTGGCTCACGCCTGTAATCCTAGCACTCTGGGAGGCCGAGGCAGGAGGATCGTTCAAGGTCAGGAGTTCGAAACCAGCCTGAGCAAGAGCGAGACCCCGTCTCTACTATAAATAGCAAGAAATTAATTGGCCAACTAAGATATATATAGGAAAAATGAGCCGGGCATGGTGGCGCATGCCTGTAGTCCCAGCTACTCAGGAGGCTGAGGCAGGAGGATCGCTTGAGCCCAGGATTTTGAGGTTGCTGTGAGCTAGGCTGACGCCACGGCACTCACTCTAGCCCGGGCAACAGAGTGAGACTCTGTCTCAAAAAAAAAAAAAAAAAAAAAAATTTCCCTGAGCCTCACTCCAGGCCTACCAAATCAGAGTCTCGGGAGAGCCTGTTAATACATATTAACAAACTTCCTAAGTGATTGTGATATACAGCACCAATCTGTATACTACTCCAATTCACCAAAGAGATTTTTACAAATTATGGCATCTAAAGTTTCCCAAACTGCTGCAGCCTACCTCATTCATCTAAAAAGAAATTTCAATCCATCAATGGGAACGGACAAGCTGAATTGAAAAAGATTTAAACTAAAGATAATTTTTATCTTCAAGGGAAGTTCAGGTCACAGAAATATTACACTGTCAACTGTATCCCATGCAAACAATAAAAGAACTGAGAAACATGTTTCTTGTTCTCTAGGCAATACAACTAAAAGGAGATGAAAATTACTTACATAGTTCTTGACTTCCCGTCGAGCATTAGCATCAATAGCAAGCCACCTTTGCTGATATTGTGCCTTGATATCTGGATCTTTAGATGTCAAAGAATTCTTGATTTGTAGACCAGCTGCAACTCTGGCAACCTGACTGTTCCCTGGATTTGCCAGCACTCTGGACAGTTCCACAAGGAAAGTGGGCTGTTAAGAGAAGATTCATTTGCAAATGAAAATCTCTTGAGAATTTCAACAACTGATGATAGATTATGGACTAAACCGCTGGAGAAAAAAACCTAAATTTTTTTGGACGTTATCATAAAAGTCTAAGGAAACTGCAAAATATCTATTTTAAGATTCCTATGGAAACATTACTTAGTACACGAGGAAGTCATCTACATTCTCATGTATCCTAGCACTTAAGGAGTTACAGATATTCCTATCAAGAACATTCTTATGGCACAAATCCTTACATTACACTCCCTGAATTAGAGCAAGTTTGACAATCTGGTAGTCAGCGAATTCTTCTATGTACACTGAAGTGTACCAAGAACCTAGAACAATGGCTGTTACTAGATAAATATTTGTTCAATGACTATATTATGACAGGGTAGAAAAGTAAAACTGTCTAAATTTCAAAAACTTTGGTCCAAAAAGAATGATACTCAGGGTACCTTTTTATGTCATGCAAGCAGACAATCTTTTATACAAGAGGGAAATACTCACACATAAGCCTAAAACAGACTAAGGAGCCTAGTCCTCTATATTTTAGTTGTGGGTGTTCAGCAAAAGGAGAATAATGAATAAAACAGATTTAAGGAAAAGTGATAATATTTAGAAATAGAAAAAAATTGAAAAGATAAAAACGTCAAGGTGAGCTGTTCAAGGAAAATGATTTCCTATCTAATAGTCAACAGTTAAAACACTTGCTCCTATACATCTGGATTTGAGTTGTCCACTAAACACAGTGGATCCCTGAAGAGCATACTCTACTTTGTAATCTTCCCTACTACACAGGTCCCAAAAGCTACTCTGTTTAAAAATTTTAACACACATACCCCTCTCCTGCCACCAAAAAAAGCCCTGTCCAAACCACAAAGTTAACAGGAAAAGCCAAAAGCAGTTACATTTTCTTACTGCTAGCAAGTTCTGCAATCACAGCAGAAGGTAATTCTTATATTAATTATGTACCACTAAAGAATGTTAGGAATTTTAAGAATAAGATAAAAAGCTTCTTGCAAATTAACAAAAAGCAGAAACAGGAATGATATTCTAAATGGAATTATCAGTCTATACT
This sequence comes from Lepilemur ruficaudatus, assembly GCA_963574885.1. NCBI lineage: Eukaryota > Metazoa > Chordata > Mammalia > Primates > Lepilemuridae > Lepilemur > Lepilemur ruficaudatus. Next base: position 12,225 of record CAUYRT010016657.1, read on the forward strand.
AGTGGAAAACTATTTTCTAGGGAAAGGATAAAAAGGTTAGTAGTAAAAATTAGCACATGTAAGGACAGAAAAATCATTCTAAGGCAGTTTGTATGAAGCCTATCACTTTGTTGTTGACATTTCGTCTATCTAACACAAAGGAACACATACAGTTACAGTGTTATTCTCACTTATCACCTATTACCTTTTTAAAAGCTGTCAAGTAACATTCACCCTTCCTTCCATCCCCGATCCCCCAACAGGAGATGGACACCAGAGAAACACAACTGGTACTCTGGCTGTTTCAAGCAATCCATCCCACATTTTAATACAAAGGTCCAGTCTCCAATGGACTTATCTTCATTTTCTCTGTAACCCTTAAATTCGAAAATACAAAAAATGAGGAACTTTCCTCTGTGACTCCATCAGGAAATAGGCCCGATCTCAAAGATGAGCCTCAGTCTGCTGTCTGGGTGCAGATCCCTAGTGATTAGATCTCTATTCATCGAGGTCAAAAGAAAAAAAAAAACATCCAGGAGAGGAATGGCCGGGCAGGAAAGGGAAAAATATTAGTGGATCTATGTTAAGAGGCAGTCGGGTGCCAGGCCTGGCCATGAGCACAGACCAAGGGAGATAGGAAAGGGCAGAGCTCTGGGAAGTAGGTGGAGAGAGCCACAGGGGCCACGGGACAGGAAGGAGAAGCCGGCCCGGGTCAGACAGGGCGGGCAGCCCGGCCTGGAGCTTCCACATGGCCCCTAGGCCCGGCTCCCCCACCCCCACCCTTGCTGAACACGCAGCGCCGCGCAACCTAACTTCCCTTCCCTCCCTCTTTCTCCCTCCCGCTGCACCGCAGCCCTCAGGCCGCGCGGCGATTGGGCGGCAGTCAGCCCGGCGAGCCGCACCATTGGCCAGCCGCGGGGCCCGGGGCGGGACACACCCACCGGCTTCCCGATGGCGGGGTTAGGTTGGACTAGGGGGGGAGGGGGACGGGATGGGGCGGGGTGGGTTCCCGAGGCCTGGGCCTCCGGGAGGGCGGGAAGGCCCCGCACGCAGGGGATGGGGACGCGGCGGGATGGGCGCGGCGGGGTGGCACGCACCAGGTTCTCTACAGCCGCACGCTCCAGGAACTTCTGCGCCGCTTCCAGCTCCAGCCGATCTGGGGGGAAGGAAAGTGGGAAAGGGAGTGGGGTCAGAGGAGCCGGGGCTTCCCCTCCCCCACCTCCAATCACCTCAGCGCGACCCCCGGCCCCCGCGTCCTACCGGGAGACACGGTCTTCTCGAGGATGGTGATCAGCTCCATGGCGGAGGTGGCGGTGGCGGCGGCGACTCCTCCTAAGACGACGGTCCGGCCTCTTTCGGGCGGCGGCTCAAACTGGGGATGAGGGTTGGGGGTCGGGTGGGAAGGGAGGGTGGGGTGGGGGGCGGGGGTCACCACAAGCCCATTCACCGGCTCTCTCTGGGTAGTCGCTCTGGCTCCCCTTTCTCCCCTCTTTCCTTCCTTCCTCCCTCCTAATGTGCTGCTGGCGGCGGCGGCAGCAGCTCCTCTGGCGGCGGGGGAGGGACCCCGGGGGCAGCTCAGAGCGCGGCTGGTGCTCGGGTGGCGGAGGGAGAAAGAAGGAAGGGAGGCAGTAAGTGAACGGCGGCTCGCAGGGAGGGAGAGAGAGGGAGGGAGGAAGGCGGAGGGATATTCGGGCCGGACCTCTCCGCGGCGGCACCGCGCTCCACGGCGATTGGCTGCTGTCCTGGCCACGCGGAATCCCCAATTGGCCAGGCGGAAAGCGTTGAAGGGCCGCCCAGCGCCCATTCGCCTGCTGGTTTCAAGGCCCGGGTTGGTTGGGCGGGCAGCGGAATAGGGCGCGCGGATTGGCTGAGGGGAGGGAGATTGAGGTGGGGCAGGCGAGAGCCGGCCGCTGATTGGGTTGGCCTCGTAAAGGCCTTGAGCTCAGACCGGCTGAACGCTGGGAGGAGGGTGGACCGAAGGTAAGACTTGGAGCCCATGTGATTGGCTGGGATTCTAGACTTTGATAGGATAGGGTGCCCGGGAGAACTGGGTAGAGGAGTTTGGGGTCGGGGCGCGGAAAGGCGGGAGGCACCCCGCTGCTTTAGGAGCCCAGCGCGGGGCACGATGGGACGCCCTTAGGAAGGGGCGGAGCCGTGTTCGAGCGCTGGGCCTGCGGTTGGGTAAGCACCGTCACTCCGAGGGGCGTGTTGAGAGTTTCGCGGGCCTGAGCGGGGGCGGGGGGACCGTTAATGTCCTGCGCCGCGCCCACAGGAAGGTGTTTTAAAGGCTGGGTCTACTTGGTACTGGGCTCTCGGCTGGGAAAGACTTTGAAGACCATGTGATTCAGCTTCTGATGTACGGATGTGGAAACTGAAGCCCAGAGAGGGTATGGAACATGCCCAAGGTCACACAGTTGGTTAGTGACTTGGTCAGGAATGGGCTCAAGCGCTCCTGACTGCCGTTGACTCTAGACGTAGCTTCCCCTTCAAGGAGTCCCCTTAGGCCTATTTATAAGGTTTGAGACCTGTGTTGTTATACGGTCTGACTTAGGAGTGAGCTAAGACCCCCATCCATAGCTACCAGGTATTTGACAATAAGAATATTTCACCCTCCAAAGGTGCCCCTGTAAAGGGACAACCGTGAGCCAGAAAGAATGTGTGTACAGGCATAAAGGATTGTGGTTCTTTAGGTGTTTTAGTTCTGAGCCCTGGAAGAAACTCATGAAAGCCTTTTCTTGCTAAAGTGCACATAAAGAAAATGTGCACATAGTGTCTCGACTTCTGCTGACGTTAGTACATGGGCTCCAGGTTAAGGATTTCCTGAATTGTTACATTTTCACCGTGCTGATGTAGGGTTAATTGGATGTAGCTGGTCTGTAGAGCTCTTTGCCATATAGCTTGAGCTTGTGAAATAATTGCCCAGCAGTAGCCACACTGGGAAAACCTAGGAGGAAGTCTGTCCTTGCTGAGGAATTTCACCCAAGAATTAGGGAAGCTTGGCCAGCTACCTTTGATTCTTAAAAGAGGAAGAAGCCGTCTTTCTCTGCTGGAAATTTCTTTGCAGTTCTGAAGCTGGAAGTGTAGAGGGACATCGTTTCTCACACCGTCCTGTGACTAGTTGATTTCCATGGTTTATCAGATCTCTAACCCCAGGCTTCTGCTTCATCTATTAGCTGTGAAAGAACTGCCCTGTGTGTGTAACTTTGTTAGAAATCAGTGAAAGTTAAATAAGATGACATCCATGAAAACCCTTGAATTGTCTTTATATGAATTACCCTCACTACAAATGATTCATAATTTGTTTCACTCTACCCCCTGCTCCTCCATCAGCAGTTTGCTGGGCTACCTCCTGTGTCAGGATAGTACCAGCAAGGGCAAGTGGTACTTTTTAAAGTAGCTGAAATAAAATTCTGGGAAGATAAAAGTTGTTGCAGCAAAGTTCCAGTAAAACAAAAGATCCTTACTAAAATCAGAATGAAATGATTTTAGTTGAACTAAGGTTACTGATGGTACTGTTTCATCCCTATCAAAAGTACTCACACTATACTGCACTCAGCAGATGCTGGTGAGGCACCAGAGCTTGAGCGTTGAGCACACAGACTCCAGAAATTAGCTGCCTGAATTCATATCCCAACTGTACCACTTCTTAGCTTGTGTGACTTACTTTCCTTATATGTAAAATGGGGCTATTTGACCCTATCTCATAGGGCTTTGGGGAGGCCCTACATGAGTTAATAGATGTTGAGTTCTGGGAACACTGTCTAGCATGTTATTTATGCATTGGCTATTGTCTCTTTAGTATGAATTTTGTGCTAAGCTTAGTCATTCTTGGTCCTTGGTCTATTGGGGAGATAGCGTTTAGTTATTTAATGTCATACACACATGTTAAGCTGTAAAAGTGACACATGCCAAGGAGTGATCCAGTCAGGATGTTCAGAGAAAACTTACCTGGGGGATGGAAGAGAGTTATTCAAGAGAAAAAGGGAAGAATAGCAAGTGCAGAGGCTCGGTGGAACAAAGGAGCTTGGGGATTACAAGGATAGGCAGGAAGGTCAGTGTCCCCAAAACACAGAGAACAAAGGATAGAGATAAAAAGAGTGTTGAGAGGGGGCAAGACCATTCTAGACCTTGCATGCCAGTTGAGCGGTTTTGTCCGTATCCTAAGAGCAAAGGGGAGCTACTTAAAGGTTTTAAGAAGGATGGTGGTTGCAGGGTGGTGACTGGATGGGAGGGGTAGATGCAGGGAGGCCAGTTAGGAGGCCATTGCAAGAATCCACGTAAGAGATGATAACTTGCGAAAAGAGGGGTGAAGGGTGGAAGTAATGATGGAAACAGAAAGAAATAGAGGCCAGACGTGGTGATCACACTTGTAATCCTAGCACTTTGGGAGGCCGAGGATCACTTGAGGCCAGGAATTCAAGACCAGCCTGAGCAAGAGCAAGACCTCATCTCTACAAAAAATAGAAAAATTATCTGGGCATGATGGCGCATGCCTGTAGTCCCACCTACTTCAAAGGCTGAGGCTGGAGGATCGCTTGAGTCCAGGAGTTTGAGGTTGCTGTGAGCTAGGCTGACACCACGGCACTCTAGCCCAGGACAGAGTGAGAGTCTGTCTCAAAAGAAAAGAAAGAAATAGCAAAATTAGTTGAACTTGGTGATTGATGGGAAAAAGAGGGAGGTGTCACTGGTACCTACTAGATTTCTGGTTTGCAGTATGGCACGTGACGCCAGTTTCCAGTGTTTCTCAATGGCAGGAATTGGAGGCCACATTATTTAGTAGCATGGGGAGTAGCTTGGGGGCCACATGATTTAGTAGCAGAGGGGGTTTCAAGTTAGATTACATAGGTTTTTTTTGTTTTGTTTTTTTTTGAGACAGAGTCTCACTCTGTTGCCCGGGCTAGAGTGCCATGGCATCAGCCTAGCTCACAGCAACCTCAAACTCCTGGGCTCCAGTGATCCTCCTGCCTCAGCCTCCCGAGTAGCTGGGACTACAGGCATCTGCTGCCATGCCCGGCTAATTTTTTCTATATATTTTAGTTGGCCAATTAATTTTTTTCTATATTTTTAGTAGAGATGGGGTCTCGCTCTTGCTCAGGATGGTCTTGAACTCCTCACATTGAGCAATCTGCCTGCCTTGGCCTCCCAGAGTGCTAGGATTACAGGTGTGAGCCACTGCGCCCAGCCCAGATTACATAGGTTTTGATATGTTATTCTCTGTAACTGTTTTATATGGCAAGAATGTTCATGATCAAAAAATATTTTTAATTAAAAAAATGAATAAATTCTGAAATTGCAGAGAAAACCTGGGTTTCAGTCTTACCCTTCCACTTGTGCTGATTGATCCGGAACAAGCTGCTGCTTAACCTTTTGGCCTGTGAAATGGGGAGCATCTCTGGCCACACTGCTGGGAGATCTGAGCCTGATCCGGAGCCTCTCTGTGCAGGTGCTGAGTGTGCCGGGTGTTTGTGAAGTGGGTGAATTCATGAGTGGATGAGGTCGGCCTGCAGTTGCCCTACCCAGTCCCCCTCATAGCCACAACGTGTGCGTGTGAGATGCGTGGCCACAAAGGGAGGAGTAGTCAGGCTGGGACCCTGAGCACCTCTGACAACCTGGGGAAGGGTTAAACTTTGGCCTCACTCACAAAGAGGAAGAATGGAGTTGTATGTAACGTCCAGAAGACTGCGGAGTGCCCGCCTGCTTAGTAATGGGGCACACTGCATTGCCGTGTTCCTGCATTTCCACACAACACTTCTTCCACGTAATTTAGGAAAGAGAGCATTCACAGAAAAGTAGCTGAGGCCAGGTGTGGTGGCTCACACCTGTAATCCCAGTGCTTTGGGAGGCGGAGGTGAGAGGATCGCTTGAGGTCAGGAGTTGGAGACATAGCACCATGTGTACAAAAAAAATGCAAAAACAGCTGGCTGTGGTGGCATGCACCAGTAGTCCCATCTGCTCGGAAGTCTTGAGCCCAGGAGTTCAAGGCTGCAGTGAGCTGTGATGATGCCACTGCATTCTAGCCCAGGAAACAGAGTGAGATACTGTTTCAAAAAAAAAAAAAAAGGCAGCTGAGACTTGCTGTTCTTTCATCTTCAGCTCCTAGAAGCAGAGAGACTATTATCTTAAAACACCTCTCTAGTCTCCCACCTCTTTCCTTTGCTCACCAGGCTCTAGCCTTGTTTCTGTTCCTTGAACAGACTGTGATTTGGGACCTTGGCATTTGCTGTTCCTTCTGCCTAGAACTCTGTTCCTCTGATTGGCACCTGGCCAGTTCCTTCTTGAACTCCTGACCTTAAGCAATCTGCCTGCCTCAGCCTCCCAGAGTCCAGTTCCTTCTTATTCCTATCTCAGTCCAGATGTCACTTCAGAGGTCTTCTGTGACCACCCTAACTTAGTCCCCCCAGATACTCTTTACAACAAGCCTGTTCTTTTGTTTTCAGAACACCTGTCACTACCTGAAATTCTTTTTTACTGTCTGTGTTCACACACCCCACTCCTAAGAATGCAAGTTCCATGGGAGCAAGGATCTGGTCTGCCTCATTTATTACTGAAAATGGCACCTGGCACATAGTGGGTGCTCAAATATGTGTTAAATAGATGAAGCACACATAACTAAATGTCTTAGTCCATTTGTGTTGCTATAAAAGAATGCTGAGGCTGGGTAATTTATAAAGAAAAGAGGTTTATTTGGCTCACAGTTCTGCAGGCTGTACGAGAAGCATGGCTCCAGCATCTGCTCCTGGTGAGGGCCTCAATTTGCTCTTCCACTCGTGGTGGAACGGTAAGGGGAGCCAGGGTGTGCACATTGAAAATCCCATGGCAAGAGAGGAGAGAGATAGAGGAGGGGAGGTGCCTTGCTTTTTTGTTTTTTCTTTTTTTTTAGAGATAGAATTTCACTTTGTGGCCCAGACTCTGGAGGGCAGTGGGAGGATCATAGCTTACTGCAGCCTAGAATGCCTAGATTCAAGTGATCCTCCCACCTCAGGTTCCCAAGTAGCTGGGACTCCAGGTGCACGCCACTACACCTAGCTAATTTAAAAAATTTTTTTGTTTTTGGAGACGGGGTCTCGCTATGTTGCCCAAGCAAGTCTCGAACTCCTGGCCTCAAGCAATCCTCTTGTCTCAGCCTCCCAAAGTGCTGGGATTATAAGTGTGAGCCACTGCACCTGGCCCAGGCTATTTTTAATAGCCAGTTCTGGCATATGAAAAGTGACTCTCTAGCTTTGTTCTTTTTTTTTAATTTATTTTATTTTTTTCCGTAACCCCCGCCCCAGCTTTGTTACAGATGATTTATAACTTAGCTCCATTCTCCCTTCCACTATTATTCCCACTAACCCCCATGTGTACCTTTGGTTTAATCAAGCCAACCATCTCACTGTGTATATACTGCAGAAGTCTTCGTCACTGTCCTAGGCCTGTCGCCTGCCTAGAATTCCCTTCTTATCCTTCTGTCTTCAAGGTTGTACTCTTGTTCATTTGTTCATTCAGCTACGTTAATTTATTGGCTGTCTTCTCTAGTCCTTGGGGCATTTCAAGTATAATATGAGAATATGGTAAGAAAGGTACAAACAATTACAGCTGTGCACGGTGGCTCACACCTGTAGTCCTAGCTACTCAGTAGAATGAGGCGGGAGGATTGCTTGAGCCCAGGAGTTCAAGGTCAGCCTGGGAACCATAGCAAGACCACATCTCTTAAAAAAACAAATTTAAATTAAAAAAAAGAAAGATACAAACAAACTGCTGTCATGGAGCTAAAATTTCAGAGGAGGGAAACATTTTTTCCCCAGGCTTAGTTATGAGAAGGCTTAGTAGACAAGGGAGGATTTGAGCTGAACCTTGAGGGATTGAGAGCTTTATTATTAATATAGAGATCGCAATAAAGCCTTCTCCAACTAAGGTTGTGCACACTGATATTTCCACTTGCCAACTGTGCAATCTTGGACACGCTTGTTTAACCCCTCTCTGTCTCAGTTTCCTCATCTGCAAAATGGGGAAGGGGCCAGCCCCTTGCTTAGTTTAATGCTCTACTGTCAACATACTGAAATTCTTAATTTTTCAACAAGGGGGGTTAAAAATTATGTGCCTAATCCTGATCTTGCTGTATAGAATTATTGTGAAGTCCTACAAAGTTAATACACATAAGTTTCTTAGACCTGTAAGGGCCTGGTACATGATGAGGATTCAGTAAATGCTAGCTGTTGTCATCATTATTATTCTCTTACCTCTTATAACAGCGTAGTTAGCAGCACCTCATAGTTAAGCATTTAAACAACCAACAAATATTTTTTCATACCTGCTCTATAAAGGTACTAGATGGGTTACAAAGATGAATATGACAATACTTCCTATCCTACTTGAAGAAATCATGTGGTTAAAAAATACCAATTAGTAACAAGAAGTAATCAATAATATATGTCAAATGAAGACTATAGGGAATTTTTTTTAATATAGACTTTTTTCCCCACCTTTAGAGTCTCTGTATCTCTGGTATGGGACTTCTGAATCAGTTCCCCAGGTAATTTTAATGAACAGTCAAGTTTTGGAACCACTGGCATTAACTCCAGGGAGACCATGGGGAATAGAGGCAAAAAGTTTAGCGTTGGAGTCAGTCAGACCACGTTCAAATCCTAGTTCTGCCATTACTAGCTCTGTTTTTAATACTTCGCATATGTTATTTAACCTCAGTTTCCTCATCTGTAAACCTTAAAGGATGGTGGAGATTAAATTTTAAAATGCTTGAAAAAGTTGAGCATATAGTGGAACCTTAATTATGGGATACTCCCTATGGAGGGGAAGATGGTAGCCCAGGATGGGGCAGTCATAGAGGGCTTCTTGGAGGAGCAGGTAATCCATCTCTGCTAGGGTTAGGGTTAGGGTTGATTTGGATAGTAGAAAGACTTCTTATTACATAGTCTAGCAACAGTCAAGATGATAGGTGACAATATTAGAGAAATACCAAATCACAAAGGGAATTGATGGGATTTAGTGGCTGGTTAGATGCAGAGGAAAGGGAAGAATGGAAGGTGAGGTCTAGGCCTCCAGCTTGAGTGCCGGGAGAACAAGTCATTTTAAAAACAGGGTCACATACAGGAGCTGAGTTGGTACAGGAAGGTGAGGTAGAGGTTGGCAGGGGTGAATTCAGTTTTAGAAACGTTTAATTTTTAAGGTCATGAGGGGACAGCCAAGGGAAACTACACATTGAAGATTGGGATTTGGGAGAAAGCCTTGTGCTTGGGAAGTAAAAATTTAGAAGTAAATAGATCGTAAATGATCACTGAGATCCTAAGAGTGAATTATGGACAGAATTCTATAAAGACAGAGAAGTGAAAGCAAAAGATCTGGGGAATGGAATGGGGTTCCAAACTAGTGAGCAAGAAGACTAAGGAAGAGCAGGCGGTGAGGAATGAAATAGGAGAGCGCTCTGTGTATATAGTTGTGGTTGTCTGAATAATGGCCCCCAAACGTGTCCAGGTGCTAATCCCTGGAACCTGGGACTATATTACCAGACTTGGTAATATAGGGGCTTTGTAGGTGTAACCAGATTAAGAATTTTGAGATGAGATTATCTGGGATTATCTGGGCGGGCTTAATGTAACCACAAAGGTCCTCATAAGAAGGAAGCAAGAGGTTGAGAGTTGGAGAAGGCCACGTGGTGACAGGTAGAGACGAGAATGATGTGGAGCCGTGAGCCAAGGGACATGGGCAGACTCTAGAAGCTGGAAAGGGCAATTCTTCACTAGAGCTCCAGAAGGAACACAGCCCTGCGGACCCATTTTGGACTTCTTACTTTCAGAACTGTAAGAGGGTAAATGTGTGTTGCTCTAAGCCGCTAAGGTTGTGGTGATTCATTACAGCAGCAATAGGAAACTAATACAACAGTTAATGATTAGCAACCTAAATGTCAGCTGGGCATGGGGGCTCCTGCCCCCAGTAGACCCAGCTACTAGAGAGGCTTAGGTGGAAGGATCACTTGAGCCCAGGAGTTCTCTACCAGCCTGGCCAATATAGCAAGACCCATCTCTCAAAAAAGAAAGAAAAGAAACCTAAATATCTAACAGTGGTTGATCAGGATTGGTTAAATAAGTTATGATACATTTGTGTGATGGACTGTTAAAATTCTAGTTAGCCATTAAACATTTTGCTGTCCAAGATCACCTAATTATGGCTGAGTGCAGTGGTCATGCCTGTAATCCTAGCACTCTGGGAGGCTGAGGTGGGTGGATCGTTTGAGCTCAGGAGTTCAAGACCAGCCTGAGTAAGAGTGAGACCCCATCTCTACCAAAAAGAAAGGGAAAAAAACCCAGCCGGGTGTTGCGGTGTAGCATGCACCTGTAGTCCCAACTACCCAGGAGGCTGAGGCAGGAGGGTCACTTGAGCCCAGGAGTTGAAGGTTGCAGTAAGCTCCAATGATGCCATTGCACTCTACCCAGGGTGGCAGAGTGAGACTCTGTCTCAACAAAAACAAACACGGCAACTGAACACTCCTCACAACCCTCCACCCCTTTAAAAAAAAAAAAAAGACCACCTAATCGTATAGAAAATGTTCACAATAAATCACTAAGTACAAAAAAGCAAGGTATAATATTGCAGGTACATATATGAAAATTCCATCAAGCTGTACATGCAAGATTAGTGCATGGGCCGGATGTGGTGTCTTGCACCTATACTCCTAGCACTTTTGGAGGAAACTTGGCAGGGGCAGAGGGAGGCGGTTCTGAGTCCTCAGCCTCCTGAGTAGCTAGGACCACATGTGCATACCACCACACCAGCAAAATTTTGTATTTTTTCTTGTAGAGCTAGGGTCTCACTGTGTTGCTCAGGCTGGCCTCAACTTCCTGGCCTCAAGAGATCCTCCTGACTTGGCTTCTCAATGTGCTGAGATTACAGGTGTGAGCCACCACACCCAGCCCAAAATAGTTCAATTTTAAATGAAAACCAGAGCATTCCCATGTACCACTTCTTGTTAGCTTGCAAAAATGTACTTTTAAGAATTTTAAGGGTACATTTTCTTAGGACATCTTCAGGCCATGTGTTCCGGGCCAGTCAGATACATTCAGCTGAGAATAAACCTCTTTAAATTTAAAAGATAATTTTAAACTGGCTCAATACTTTATCAGGTTGCATTACAATGATAGTATGAATTGAATATTTGACCTGGGTTCAGATGCATTTTCACATTGGTAGTGTGATGAGGAAGTAAGTGAAGCCTTTTAACTTTGATTTAAGTTTTTAAAAAAGGCACCAATAGAATAAGCTAAAAACTGAAAATCATTGATGTATGCCCACCGGGTAACAAAACCGAAAGCTCACTGAGGCCTCTTTTCCTGGCCAGGTGTTACAGGGAATCTAGTATTATGGGCCAGGGCTCTTTTAATCTTTTCCCATTTTTCTGTTCTTTTTTTCTTTAAATACATCCTAAATTTTGATTATCCACTTTGTACAGTTTATATGCATGCATGTTTCTTTTGTCCTAAGGTAGACTATAACTGGGTTTCTCAACCTCAGCACTCTTGATGTTTGGACCAGATAATTCTCTGTTGTGCAGAGCTGTCCTGTACATTGCAGGCCTCTGTCCACCAAGTGCCACTAGCACTCCTTCCCCCAAGTCATGAATGACAATCACAAATGTCTCCAGGTGTTGCAAAATGTCCACCCCCCCCTTTTTTTTTTTTTGAGACAGAGTCTCACCCAAGATAGAGTGTAGTGGCGATCGTCATAGTTTATGGCAACCTCAGACTCCTGAGCTAAAGCAATTTTCCTGCTTAAGCCTCCCAAGTAGCTGAGACTACAGCCATGTGCCACCACGCCCAGCTAATTTTTTCTATTTTTACTAGAGATGAGCTCTCAGGCCGGGCACGGTGGCTCACGCCTGTAATCCTAGCACTCTGGGAGGCCGAGGTGAGTGGATCACTCAAGGTCAGGAGTTCGAGACTAAAGATGAGCTCTCACTCTTGCTCAGGCTGGTCTTGAACTCCTTAGCTCAAGCAATCCTCATACCTCAGCCTTTGAGAATGGTAGGATTATTTATAGGCATGAGCCACTGAACCTGGCTGCACGTAACATTCTTATTGTCCAAACAATATAATATTTTTAAAGCACTCTTTATACTGTTCTAAGCTCTTTCATATATTAACTCATTAAATCCTCACAACAGTGCTATGAGGCCAGGTACTGTTATGCCCTGTTTACAGTTAAGAAACTAAGGTTCAAAAAGATTAGGTTAGTTGCTTAAGGTCACGCAGCTGGGAAGTGATACCTGGGATTTGAACACTAATCTAGTCCAGCTACAGATTCTGGGCTCTCAACCATTTTGCTATATATTGCTTCCAAATACAAAGAAAAAAATTAACTCATGACACTGCTTTGAAAAAGCCAGACATCATCCATCTGCCTACAAAATTTGCATAGGCAAACATATGGTAAAAATAAAATTTCCCATTCTGCTTTTTTCACAAAACATGATACAGTATAGCAAAGCATTTTGCCATGTTGCTTAAATCTTCTAAATTGTTCCAAAGGCTGCATCCTTTTCTATCAAGGGGATAGACAATAAACTAACATAACCAGTCGCTTGTTATTGGGCATGTTGATTGTTGCTAATATTTCATTTGAAACATTAACATTGTTTTTTTAATTTACATGCAGTAAAGTGCAGCCATTTTAAGGGTACAGTTTGGTAAGTTTTGACAAATGTGTAAACCAGTGCCACTAACACAATCAAGATCTAGGCCATGTTCATCACCTTTGTTCTGCGTGATGCGCAGGAGCTGGCTAGTACCAGTACCCGCTCGGGAGAGACAGTTGTGTGCATCTCTTTCCAAATCTGCATTAGTGACATCTCATCAGTAGCTCAAAGACAGTGGTGGTGGGAGTATTTACACTGCAGACATTTACAGCCCACTTACTAGTGCCACAAATTAGGCTTTTTCCCCCCTTGTACTGAGAACCAGTTTATCATTGCCACGGCTGTGCGTTCAACCACCCTCCATCCTACAGCCACCGTCTGCTTTCGGACTCATTTTATTTTGCATTCTCTAGAATTTCATATAAATAACATGATGTGATATATACTCCTGTGCTGCTTTTGCTCAGCGTGTTTTTGAGATTCATCATATTCTTGCGCATATCAGGAGTTCATTCCTTTGAATTGTATTCTGTTGCTTAGACATACCACACATTTATTCATTGATCTGGTGATGGACATTTGGGTTGTTTCCATTTGGGGACTATTATAATATTATGAATTAATTTGTCATGAACATTCATGTGCCAGTCGTTGGATGGACAAAAGTTTTAATTATTCTTGGATAAATAGCTAGAAGTAGAATTGCTGGATCATGTGGTAAGTTTTAAATTTTATATATAAGGAGCTACCAACCTGCACATCATTTCTTTTACTTAATTTCTTTTTTAGAGACAGGGTCACGCCATGTTGCCCAGGGTGGAGTGCAGTGGCACAATCACAGCTCACTGTAACCACCATGAACTCCTGGGCTCAAGCGATCCTCCCACCTCAGCCTCCCAAGTAGCTAGGACCACGGGTGCCTGTCACCCCACCTGGCCCATTTTTTTAAAAAATTTTGGTAGAGATGGGGTCTCACTATGTTGCTCAGGCTGGTCACAAACTCCTGGGCTCAAGTGATCCTCCTGCCTCAGCCTCCCAAAGTGGTGGGATTGTAGATGTAAGCCACTGTGCCCAGCCTTCTTAATGCTGTTATACATAAAAATGGCCTTGTTGCATGAACACAGAGCTTCCAAACAATTTTAGTGCTTTAGTCCTAACCGTGAATGGATAGTTAAGGATTACCAGGTGGTTGAAAAAATTCTATAGCATGAAGAACAAAGACCAGTGAAGCAAGAAAAAAGGGAACTTGGAGGAAACAAAAAAAAGTGCAGAGAACAGAACAAAACAAAATCTAAATTTCAAACAAAGATCATAAATATTCTCAGATATGGAGATGTTGTATCCATGAAATTAGAACATGGGAGGCCGAGGCGGGAGGATTGCTTGAGGTCAGGAGTTCAAGACCAGCCTGAGTAAGAGTGAGACCCCCCCCCCATCCTCCCTGTCTCTACTAAAAATAAGAAAAAATGTTAGCTGGGCAACTAAAATTAGAAAAAAATTAGCCAGGCGTGGTGGTGCAAGACTGTGGTCTCTGTAGTCCCCGTAGTCCCAGCTACTCGGGAGGCTGAGGCAGGAGGATCACTGGAGCCCAGGAGTTTGAGGTTGCTGTGAGCTAGGCTGACGCCACAGCATTCTAGCCTGGGCAACAGAGTGAGACTCTTGTCTCAAAAAAAATAAAATAAAATTTTAAAAAAAGAACATCAGAGAATGAAACAGATCTTAAAATATGATAATCATTAACTTCAGTCAAAGGCTTGGAAGATAAAATTGGGAAAATACCCTTTAAAAAAAACCCCAAAACTAGAAAATAGACAAGAAAAGATTTTTAAAAGCTAGAGGTTGACTGGGCACTGTGGCTCACACCTGTAATCCCAGTACTTTCGAAGGCTGAGTCAGGAAGATTGCTTGAGGCCAGGAATTCAAAACTAGCTTGGGCAACACAGTGAGACCCTGTTTCTACAAAAAAAATTTTTTAAAAATTAGTTGAGCATGGTGGCAAATGCCTGTAGTCCCAGCTACTCAGGAGGCTGAGGCAGGAGGATTGCTTTCAAGCTCTTTCATATATTAACTCATTAAATCCTCACAACAGTGCTATGAGGCCAGGTACTGTTATGGCCCAGGAGTTTGCTGTGATTGCACCACTGCCCTCTAGTCCAGGCAGCAGAGCAAGACCCTGTCTCAAAGAAAAAAAAAAAAAAGCTAGAGGTGGCTCAGCAAGACTAACATTCAATTAAGAATAGTTATAAGCTGGGCACAGTGGCTCACACCTTTAATCCTACTTGAGACGGGAGTATCGCTTGAGCCCAGGAGTTCAGACCAGCCTGGGCAACACTGCAAGACCCTCTCTCTAAGAAAAATGAACCAGGCACAGTGGTACATTCCTATAGTCCCAGCTACTTGGGAGGGTGAGACAGAGAATCACTTGAACCCAGGAGTTCGAGGCTGTACTAAGCTATGATTGTGCCACTACAATCTAGCCTGGGCAACAGAGTGAGACTCTGTCTCTAAAAATAAAATAGAGTTACAATACAGACAGAACAGCAAAAAGTGGAGGAAAAGCAGTCATCAAAGGAAAAATTCAGGCCGGGTGTGGTGGCTCATGCCTGTAATCCTAGCACTCTGGAAGGCCGAGGCAGGAGGATCGTTTGAGCTCAGGAGTTTGAGACCAGCCTAAGCAAGAGCGAGACCCCGTCTCTACTAGAAAAATAGAAAGAGATTAGCTGGACAACTAAAAAATATATATATATAAAAAATTAGCCGAGCATAGTGGTGCATGCCTATAGTCCCAGCTACTCGGGAGGCTGAGGCAGGAGGATCGCTTAAGCCCAGGAGTCAGAGGTTGCTGTGAGCTAGGCTGATGCCATGGCACTCTAGCCCAGGCAAACAGAGTGAGACTGTCTCACAAAAAGCAAGAAATAAAAACAAAACCATAATCTAAAAAAAAGGAAAAATTCAAGAAATTATCTCGGAACGGAATGGCCTGGATTTCCAGAATGAAAGGCCCACTGAGTCTACAACAAAATGAGTGGAAAAAGGTCCATACAAAGACACATCATCATGAAATTTCAGATCAATGAGTAAATAGAGAATCCTAAAACCTTCTAGAGAGAAAAAGCAGGTCACATTCAAAGGAACAACCATGAAAATGGCATTATGCATCTCATTAACCGTGCTAAAAGACAATGGAGGAATGCTTTCAAATTGTTTATGACCTGTAATTTTATAAATTAGCTAAATTATGAATTCAGTAGCGTGAGCATATTATATCAGATGTGTGAAATCTTACTTCCTATCTCTGTGCCCTTTCTCAGGAAACTACTGGAGGATGTGGTGCACCAAAACAAGAGAATAAACCAAGAAACAGGAAGGCATGTGACCCAGGAAACAGGATATTTAACATAGGTGAGAGATAAAGAAAATCTCCCAAGATGATGATGAAGGAAAATCCCAGCATGATAGCTGACCTGGCAGCAGGCCCAGAGAGCAGACAGTCAAGATCAGAGCAGGAGGACAGAAGCCTCCAGGAGGGATGTAGCCAAGAAATAAGATGAAATGAATAGAGGAAAAATTTTACACTTTTAGTGAATGGTGAAGAGTGAATTCATTGTAGGGACGTGGAAAACTAAGCAAATAAAACCCAATTTTGTTTTTATGTATAATTAACTCCAAGAAAATTTTTTAAATTACAAAAAGAAAGAGAAGTGTAATCATAGTAGACTAAGTTGCTCAGCCATGAATAATATTTATAGATGCATAAACAGAGTATATTGATTGCCACCAACCCCAGCATGCCTGGACTTTCCCTCTTACGGTCCAAGGTGGCTGCTTCACCTCCAACCATTGGAACTGCATTCCAGCCAGCAGGAGTTCTCTTCCAGCTATGCTGGGTTGCTTTGGGCTAAATAGGAATTGAATGGATGAAATTCAATTAGTAAACTAAAACATTAAATAAATTAATAAATTAAATGTTGAATTAAAATATTAATAGAGAATGAAAAGGAAAAATTAAAGAAATTATCTCAGAACGCAATGGCCTGGATTTCCAGAATGAAAGGCCCACTGAGTCTACAACAAAATGGATGGAATGAGAATGAGTTTAAACTAATAGCTGTGGACAAAAGCATACACACATACATACATATATATGTGTGCATATATGTATATTTTTTTGTTTGATATAGGGTCTTACTCTGTCTCCCAGGCTGGAGTGCAATGCCCTGATCATAGCTCACTATAACCTGGAATTCCTGGGCTCAAGCGATCCTCTTGCCTCAGCCTCCCAAGTAGCTAGGACTTCAGATATATGCCTTATATCTGGCTAATTTTTTAGTTTTCTTGTAGAGACAGGGTCTCACGATGTTGCCCAGGCTGATCTCGAACTCCAGGCATCAAGTGACCCTCTTACCTTGGCCTCCCAAAATTCTGGGATTACAGATGTGATCCACCTCATTCAGCCAAGTTTGACTACTTTATTCTGTTTTTCATTTCTAAATATTAAGGGGGTACAAATGTTTTTGTTACATGGATCGCTTTTATAATGCTTGAGTCAGGGCTTATAGTGTGCCCATCTCCTGAATAGTGTTCATCGTACCCATTGATTTTTAAAAGCTGGCATTGAAGGCTGGGTGTGGTGGTTTGCGCCTGTAATCCTAGCACTCTGGGAGGCCGAAGCGGGAAGATTGCTCAAGCTCAGGAGTTCGAGACCAGCCTGAGCAAGAGGGAGACCCTGTCTCTACTAAAAATAGAAAAATTAGCTAGGCACCATTGTGCGTACCTGTAGTCCTAGCTACTTGGTAAGCTGAGGCAGGAGGATCGCTTGAGCCCAGGAGTTGGAGGTTTCAGTGAGCTACGATAACATCCCTGCCCTCAGGGTGACAGAGCAAGACTCTGTCTCAAAAAATCCCCCCCAAAAACCCGGAAATCAAGCAGGTGAGAGGGGGAAGAAGGGATGGGCAAATTCACACCTAACAGGTACAACGCACACTATCTGGGTGATGGGCGCACTTAGAATTTTGACTCAAACTGTACAAAAGCAATTTATGTAACCAAAACGTTTTTACCCCTGTAATATTCTGAAATTTAGGGGAAAAAAAATGCTATATCGGTTCTGCTCCGGTGGGTTTGAGAGGGAGGTAGAATACTGAACTTTTCTGGAAGTGGTGTTGGGGAGTCAGTGTAGAGTTGAGAAATACACATTGCCATAAATGGTGTGATCCTGCTCCAAACAGCTGAGCTCACCCCCGGGCTTCATGAGCCTTACACTGGAAGTTTCGACTGAAATAAACTTCTGACCTTTCCATCAGTTCCCTGGAGTAGGTCAGGGTTTTATAGAGTATTTCATAATCCCATTAGAAAGAGATTTGAATTCTTAGGTTCTGTTACTTTAGAAGGCAGCAAAGATGATGATGACTACTAATAGTATAATCTTAGTGGTATTCCTATAATGCTTTATAATTTACAAAGACCTGTTCCTTGTATTGTTCTCATTTTGCTCCCTGGTAACTCCATGAGATAGCTATTATTATTCCCACTTTACAGCTGAGGAATCTGATGTTTTCCCATTGTCCATTTGAGTTCAGAATCTTTAACAAGGCCCAAGTCCCTCCGTAGTCTGGCCCCTGCCTACCTCTCTGGACCTCTCTTGCACCACTTTCCCGAAGAGCTTTCTTTGTTTCAGTTGTATCCTGGATTTCTTTTGCTTCCTTAAATAGGTCTGCTTCTTTCTAGCTACAGGCTCATTGCACATGCTGTTTCTTCTGCTTAGAACACTTTTCCTCTCCTGTCTGCCTGGCTGGCAACTACTCATCTTTCAGGTCTCAGTTTAACGTTTCTTCAAGGGAGCCTTTCGTGAACATTCAGGCGACTCTGGACTCCGGGGTAATACTCTTTTATAGCACGCTGCACTTCCCATTCCAAAGAGTCATCACATTTAAAATTACTCATGCAATATCTCTTGTCCCTGCTATACTGTAAGCTCCATGAAGGCGGAGACCTTATTTGATAATGTAGCTTCAGTGCGATATCCTTTTGCAGTGAAAGCTTTTGTAATCACTGTCTGCTGTCTGAGTCCCGTAGCCATGAAATCAATCCTTCAGAACCTTGCCTTGAATACTGCCCCCAGGTCCAATGCTGTGCGACTTTTCTGACAAGAGTCTTCTGATAAACAAGGTCCTTTGATCGGTGACCAAAATGCACACCTGCCATGTCAAATAGCAGGTTGTAAGTGGGAACACAGTGCCACTGTATTATTTGATAATGACTAGAAAAGGCTGGTACTGCTCTCACTGGCCTTCTGTTGTTTCTGTGATGCTTACATCCAAGGAGAACCTGTGCCCGGCATCGGCTGGGGATGGTCAAGGGTGGACCATAGATGACAAGGACATTTAAAGCTAGACTATTCTTATCTCAGGTCCTTCCTGGGTTTAGTGCACACTTGGGTCATTTCTAAATGGATGGCGCATTTGTTTTATTTGTTGGAAGCAGTGAGGTATAGTCACCAAATTAATGGGGCAAGCATGGGAGTGGAAGCAGCGGACTTGCTCAGGCTGGCGTGGCAGGCATTTAGCAGGTAAGCAAGCCCCAGAGGGAGGAACTCGTGGCCCTTATTTCAACGGCAGCAGCAGGCTGAAGTGCCTGCAGATTGGGAATCTGTGAGAAGGGTGCTTTTCTTTCTTTAAAGCCAGGTACATCTCACCTCTCCAAAGGCTTTATGAAATTCATCACCATATAACTTCCTAAATCCAGTTAATGGTGATACTAACCAAGATTTGTAGCTCAACACCCAGGCAACAG
Organism: Lepilemur ruficaudatus; assembly: GCA_963574885.1. NCBI lineage: Eukaryota > Metazoa > Chordata > Mammalia > Primates > Lepilemuridae > Lepilemur > Lepilemur ruficaudatus. Next base: position 31,618 of record CAUYRT010016657.1, read on the forward strand.
CGTATAGGATTGCAAGTGTTAGTTCCAAATATAGTGCAGTTCCCATCTCCAGTGAGGAAAGAACATTGAGTGAATTCATTACGTGAGCCACTTAAACTAATTGAGCCAGGAGCTTAAAGCCACATTCCTCAAATGTGTGCACTCCACAAAACTGGCATTTAACATCAGAAAGTTAGGCTACAGAACATTCATGAATTGGTGAATCTAAGCAAGGAAGAAACACATGTCAAGGTGTACATTTGCCAGCTGCCGCTTTGTTCACAAGTAGTCTTTGGTGATGAGGTTCATGACTTAGAACGTGATACGGCGGGGGCAGGCCTGAGCCTGGCATACTTAGCTTCATAAGGCAACTGAAAACATGTGGTACTGGTCCCATAGAAGGCCAAGCAAAGCGGGCACAGCCTTTCTTCATTACTAAAAATACTCAAAATGCAGAGTATAAAAACAGAGCTGGGAGAATTTCCTCCGACCTGCTACTCATGATTGTCTCTGGGAGATGAGTTTGTAAGAAGAGATAGTCACTTTCTATTTGTTTTCCTTCGATTTTTAGAAAATGTAGAAAATTCATGAAAAGAAATAAAATTTTTAAATGATAAGGGATTAGTGATACAATGTTCTTAGATGAACAGCAAATTGTTACAATGAGGTTGGTAAGGAAAAACACATATTATGTAACTATTTTCAACCCTAAACAAAAAATACATTTGCATATATTGGGTGTAGAACAGGGTGGTTCAAGAGACCTTTCTTCAGTGCTGGATGTGATCTGCATCTGTGCTGTCCAAGCCAGCAGCCACTAGCCAGCCGCATGTGGCTACTGAGCACTTGATACGTGGCTACTGCAACTAAGCCAATTTTTTTTTTTTTAATTTTAATTTAAATGGCTACATACGGCTAGTAGCTACTGTATTAGACACACAGGTCTAGAACCATTTGCTGGGAATAAGAAGAGTGTCAGCAGGGGCGGAGAGAGAAGCCCAGAGTTGGTGGCCAAGAGATATAAGTCATGTACTGTTTCATTGTTCATCCAATAGAGATACCAAGAGATCTCCATCAAACCCATGAGTGTTGTAAGTATGTAGGCTGGGCGCAGTGGCTCACACCTGTAACCCTAGCACTCTGGGAGGCCAAGGCAGGCAGATCGCTCAAGGTCAGGGGTTCGAAGCCAGCCTGAGCAAGAGCGAGACCCCATCTCTACTAAAAATAAAAAGAAATTAATTGGCCAACTAAAAATACATTAAAAAATTAGCCAGGCATAGTGGCGCATGCCTGTAGTCCCAGCTACTTGGGAGGCTGAGGCAGAAGGATTGCTTGAGCCCAGGAGTTTGAGGTTGCTGTGAGCTAGGCTGACGCCATGGCACTCTAGCCCAGGCAACAGAGCGAGACTCTGTCTCAAAAAAAAAAAAAAAAAAGAATGTAGCAGCAGAGACACTTCTCTACACTTGTAAAGGCCACAGCATTGACTTCATCCTACCGAGTCCCTTTACATTCTCCTGACTTTCCAGTACTCCAGTGATGGAAGAGGGAACTGACCTATTAGAAAACCAACACTATCTTCCGCTATATAAAATTTTATAAAAAGAAAAAAAAAAAAAACCAACAGCCGGCGGGGTGCGGTGGCTCACGCCTGTAATCCTGCTACTTTGGGAGGTTGAGGCAGGAGGATCGCTTGAGTCCAGGAGTTTGACATCAGCCTGAACAACATAGCAAGGACCCCATCTCTACAAAAAAATAGAAAAATTAGCTGGGCATTGTGGTGCACGCCTGTAGACCCAGCTACTCGATAGGCTGAGGCAGGAGGATCGCTTGAACCCAGGAGTTGGAGGTTGCAGTGAGCTAGGCTGACGCTGCTGCACTCCAGCCCATGTAATAGAGTGAGACCCTGTCTCAAAAAAAAAAAAAAAAAGCAACGGCCATCTCATTCATCCCAAATGCTTTACGTGCTTTGTACATTTTCTTATAAATTCTCTCTCCTCCATTACTTTGTATTGTGTTCTTGTCTTGAGACTTCTTCCATTAACCTATTAGCCACTCAGTAAACTGATTTTTTCCTTCTCCTTACCTTCTTCAGAAGTGCAAGCTAATAAACATTAAGCAGGAAGAGAACATCTAGAAGGTTAGTACAACTAATGCAAGGTAGTCGGTACCCTAATAAATGAAGACTGGACTGAAATTGCACTGTAATGTAATATACCTGCACAATTTGTCAAATTGATAAAAGTTAAGGTTGTTTAGGGTGGGAGAGGAACATACTGGTGTCTTAGAGGAACATACTGGTAGCGTCAACCAAACCATGGCAAGATTTAGTTATTATCTTTTTCTTCTTGGTTATCATCTTAATTGATGTATAGCATATCTGCTGTCAGCTGCTGGCAACTTTCCTGAGAAAGCACAGATTATAATAGTAAACTACGCTCCTCCTCTGCTGCTAATTCCTTCCCAGTGTTGGAAACAGAAGTTCAGTAGTGAAAGCTACAGCTGCAAGATACCAGCAATGGAATTGCTGGAGCAATCAGGGTTTATAAATGGCAGTAGCAACCCAGTCGACTTCCCTTCATCTGACACTGACATCTGTCACGTTTGCCATCAAACTTAGTGGTAAAACCACCAAGCCTCTGATTTGGTTTCGTAGGGAAAGCAGTTGTTTGGCCTAATGTTTTGTTAACATGAGTGTCTCCTATTCTTGCATTTGAAACCAACACCTCAGTCACTTTGCTTGCACCACGGTTGGTACAAGACAGGGGGCCCCATTCGTTGTCCGTGGCAAATGTATCTTGCGCTTGCTCTGTAAACCTATCCTGCTCTTCCTCAATAAACTTTGTTTCATGCTTGCCTTGCAAAAAAACAGTCTCTGTCACCTAGGCTGGAGTGCAGGTGCATGCTCATAGCTCACTGTAACCTTGAACTGCTGAGTTCAAGTGATCCTCCCACCTCAGCCTCTGAGTAGCTAGGACTAAAGGTGTGTGCCCCCACACCTGGCTAATTTTTTATTTTTTGTAGAGATGGGGGTCTCACTATGTTGCCCAGGCTGGTCTCAAGCTCCTGGCCTCCAGTGATCTCACCTCAGCCTCCCAAAGTGTTGGGATTACAGACTTGAGCCACTGTGCCTGGCCTACTTGACACTTACATGCAAAAATTGCACGTATGCTGAAACTAAAATAACTTCTTTCCAGAATTTGATTGCAAAATTCTGAGTTCTCCAATTAAAGCT